>JAFMOC010000171.1:350000-400000 GCA_019802505.1 Corydoras sp. C115 | reverse complement strand
CACACAGGGACGCACACACACACAGGGACGCACACACACACACAGGGATGCACACACACACAGGGATGCACACACACACAGGGATGCACACACACACGGACACATACACACACGGACAGACACACACGGACACATACACACACACGGACAGACACACACATACGGACACATACACACAGACACATACACACACACACACACACACATATATAACACAGCATTAAGAAGCAGAGCAGACCGCTGCGCTGACGGCGTGTCCTTGTGCGTGATGGACCGTTCCCATGACGCCGGGACGGAGTTCATACGGCTCACTGCAGACCGGCACTGATCCCCGATCAGGAGAACATGCTAAACACGCAGAACGTCACAGAACCTCGCTCATTTATTTAATTACATGTCATTAAGACACGATTGGCCGAACATCGGTGTCTGACCGCAGAAGTTCACGGTCGGCCGTCGAGCCGGGGCCTTCCCCAAACTGTTGGAAGCATAAAGAAGTGACCGGCTGATTACCTCCCTGAGGTCGAGCTCATCCACATCTTCTCCATGCCCGTGGTTTCGTTTTGCACCGCCCTCCTGCTGAAGCCCAGCCCCACCCGATCGTAGGCACAGACCTGAGGAGCAAAGAGTCGGTTAGAGGAGTCGTTTAGAGGAGGGACGCGAGTCGTTTAGAGGAGGGACGCGAGTCGTTTAGAGGAGGGACGCGAGTCGTTTGGAGGAGGGACGCGAGTCGTTTGGAGGAGGCCATGAGGCAACTCCAATGAACCTGCCTTCGTGCTGCGCGAGATCCTCTCCTGGACATCATGCCAGACGTCGGAGGACATGCCGGTCGGGGCGTCGAGGATCACTACAGACAAAACAAAACCAAAAAATAAACACCAAACAAAACCAAAAAATAAACAACAAACAAAACCAAAAAATAAACAAACAAAAAACAAAAAATAAACAAACAAAACAACAAACACAAAGAATAAACAACAAATAAAACCAAAAAATAAACAACAAACAAAACCAAAGAATAAACACCAAACAAAACCAAAAAATAAACAACAAACAAAACAACAAAACCAAAGAATAAAAACCAAACCAAAGAATAAACACCAAACAAAACAAAAAAATAAACACCAAACAAAACAAAAAATAAACACCAAACAAAACAAAAAATAAACACCAAACAAAACAAAAAAATAAACAACAAACAAAACAAAAAAATAAACACCAAACAAAACAAAAAAATAAACAACAAACAAAACAAAAAAATAAACAACAAAACAACAAACCCAAAGAATAAACAACAAACAAAACCAAAGAATAAACAACAAACAAAACAACAAACAAAACCAAAGAATAAACACCACACCAAACAAAACCAAAGAATAAACAAACAACAAACAAAACCAAAGAATAAACAACAAACAAAACCAAAGAATAAACAACAAACAAAACAACAAACAAAACCAAAGAATAAACACCACACCAAACAAAACCAAAGAATAAACAAACAACAAACAAAACCAAAGAATAAACAAACAAAACAACAAAACCAAAGAATAAACAAACAAAACAACAAAACCAAAGATTAAACACCAAACAAAACCAAAAATAAACAAACAAAACAACAAAACCAAAGAATAAACAAACAAAACAACAAAACCAAAGAATAAACAACAAACGTCTAAATATAAACTCTGATTGGACAGATGGTGTTTATTAAATCCTGTACTGTGTCCTTAGACTTTAGTCTCTTAAATTGGAGTTAATGTAATATACAGTAACAATAACATTAGGCCACGCCCCCTTTCTGCTCTACTTATTCTCCACTGTTCTCAGTTCCACTTCCTGTAAAGATGGACTTTGTAGTTCTACAGTTCCATTCTGTAGTCCATCTGTTTGTGTTCTACCGTACATACTGTGTACTATGTTCTAATGCTCAGAACCCCAATAGTACCACCACAGAGCAGGGGTTATTGGGTGGGTGCATTAGTCCTATCCCGTCAGTGTCACTGAGGTGGAGAAATGAAACTAACCCCCCCCCCCCACCACCACATCAGTGTCACTGCAGAACTGACAATAAACAATCCTCCACCCAAATGATACCTGTTCTGTGAGGCTCCTGAGAACCAACAGGGGACGAACAACAACAAAGGACACAGATGGACTACAGTTTGGAATTGTAGAACTACAAAGTCCATCTGTATGGCGAGTGGAGGAAAAAAGGGGGCATGTCCTAACGGTTCTTGACCACTCGACCGGTACCAACTTACCAACCGGTTCTCCTTGTCCTTTGCAGACAAGGCTGATCTTCTGCCCCAGGCCGATATCGATCATCTGTGCGCCTGCGAGAGAGAACCATAAGAACCACAGTGAACGCCCCCTGCAGGCGACGCAGAATTTATTCCATTTTAAAATGTTTTTTTTTTAATCGTCCTGATTAAAAAGTGTCCCGGTGTTTCTGAAGCAGGTTGAAACCCTGTGTTTGCTGCGTTTCATGATGTGAAGTGTCCCCGTCTTTATTTACGATGTGGAACGTCCTCAACACGAGATAATAACGGAGAGGCAGAACGCGTTGCCTTGGTTTTTCTGAAGAGCGTTCGACCTTCATGAGGTTCGGATCAAACGCAAGGCTTTAACAGAATTACAGGACAATCAGCAGCAGAGCGCTCGCGCTATTCACATCCAAAGGTTCTGTACCTTTAGAACGGTTCTGCCCTCTGTGGCATTAGAACAAATGAGATGGGGCGGCATGGTGGCTTAGTGCTTTAGCATGTTCTCCTCTCAGTGCTGAGGATTCCCGGTTTGAAACCCCATCTGGGTGGAGTTTCCATGTTCTCTCCGTGTCTGCGTGGGTTTCCTCCGGGTTCCCCGGGTTCCCCGGTTTCCTCCGACAGTCCAAAAACATGGATCAAGGTCAATTGAATTCTCCAAATTGCCCCATATAGAGTGAGTGTGTGTCCAGCGATAGATTGGCGTCCTGTCCTGGGTGTATCTGCCCAGCACCCAAAACGTTCTCCCCTGGATGGGCATGGGGAACCCCCCCCCCCCCCCGCGACCTGGTTTTGCCATCTCTGAAATTAGAACAAGAAATGAGACGGGGCGGCACGGTGGCTTAGTGTTTTAGCATGTTCTCCTCCCAGTGCTGGGGATTCCCGGTTGGAATCCCAATCTGGGTGGAGTTTCTATGTTCTCCCCGTGTCCATGTGGGTTTCCTCCGGGTTCTCCGGTTTCCTCCCACAGTCCAAAAACATGGATCAAGGTCAATTGAATTCTCCAAATTGCCCCATATAGAGTGTGTGTGTGTGAGTGAGTGGTGTACCCAGCGATAGATTGCCCCCCTGTCCTGGGTGTATCTGCCCAGCGCCCGAAACGTTCTCCCCTGGATGGGCATGGAGAACCCCCCCCCCACCCCCCAATAACATAAACACACAGAAATCTTCACCTTTGGGTCGGAGCTCCTGCTCTTCTCGTTGAAGCGAGGCGTAATTAAGGAACGGCGGAACGAACACAACGAACAGCAGAACTTTTCCTAAAAACCACACCGCGCTCCAGCAGCTGCCCTTCTGCTCCGGCGGCCGGGATACGGGAACGGACTTCTCTGTGGACGGCACCTGAACGGAACGGAGTTCAGTCAGTCAATCAGTTCCACCGATGAGATGACGACGAGGGGTGGGACGATTCATTGTGTTTGCAATTAATCGCGATTAAAATGTTAAAATTGATTAGTCGTGTGGGCGCCTCGACATCGTCATGACAACAACTATGAGAGAAATATGTCTTACATTTGGTCATTATTGCCAGGAGCTGGAACTTTAGACCAATCGGCCGACTCGCACCGAACAGAACTAAAGTTCCGCTTACTTTGTCCTTAAAGAAACAACACGGTTTTCTTTCAAGTGATTGCATCAGTGTGTACTTTGATGGACAGATTTTATTATTTTTTTAAAGAATTCAATATTTTTTGGTGATATTTGGCAAAAGCTCTGCGTTGTTTGTTTAATTATTGCACATTAATTGTACAGTCATGACTTATTTCTTATATTATAATAATAATAATAATACAACCCATCCCTCCATTATCTCCCGCTTTATCCTCTATTAGGGTCGTGGTGGGGTTCCCCATGCCCATCCAGGGGAGAACGTTCCGGGCGCTGGGCAGATACACCCAGGACAGGACGCCAATCTATCGCTGGACACACACTCACTCACACAGACACACTCTATATGGGGCAATTTGGAGAACTCAATTGACTTGTTCCATGTTTTTGGACTGTGGGAGGAAACCGGAGAACCCGGATGAAACCAACGCGGACACGGGGAGAACATGGAAACTCCACCCAGATGGGGATTCGAACCGGGAATCCCTAGTGCTGAGAGGAGAACATGCTAAACCACTAAGACACCGTGCCGCCCATTATCGTTTTAATGACGTTAATTAAGGTTTCAATTAGTGAAACATAAAAAGTAGAGGGTGGCCTCTCAGCGCTGGGGATTCTCGGTTCGAATCCCCATCTGGGTGGAGTTTCCATGTTGTCCACGTGGGGTTCCTCCGGGTTCTCCGGTTTCCTCCCACAGTCCAAAAACATGGATCAAGGTCAATTGAGTTCTCCAAATTGCCCCATATAGAGTGTGTGTGAGTGTGTGCACAGTGATAGATTGGCGCCCTGTCCTGGGTGTATCTGCCCAGCGTCTGAAACGTTCTCCCCTGGATGGACATGGGGAACCACACCGCGACCCTAATAGAGGATAAAGCGGCAGATAATGAATGAATGAATATATATATATACACAAGTCTAAGGGTGGCACAGTGGCTTAGTGGTTTAGCACGTTCTCCTCTCAGCACTAGGGATTCCCGGTTCGAATCCCCATCTGGGTGGAGTTTGCATGTTCTCCTGCGTCTGTGTGGGTTTCCTCCGGGTTCTCCGGTTTCCTCCCACCGTCCAAAAACATGGATCAAGTCAATTGAGTTCTCCAAATTGCCCCATATAGAGTGTGTCTGTGTGTGAGTGAGTGTGTGCCCAGAGATAGATTGCCCCCCTTGTCCTGGGTGTATCTGCCCAGCGCCCGAGACGTTCTCCCCTGGATGGGCATGGGGAACACCCCCCCCCCCCCCCCCATGACCCTAATAGAGGATAAAGCGGCAGATAATGAATGAATGAATAGTAGATCAAAAGAGAGAGAGCTGGGGCTCGATCCCAAATAACGTTGAATCAAACGAAGTGCACTACTCTTAAGAACTACTTTTAAGTTCTGCTCGAACCTTTAACCTGTTCAATAAGAGCGTGAGCTACGACGCGCGTCCCAAATCGCACATAAAGGCACTAGAAAGTGTGCGAGGATAAAGAAGGCCGTCGGTCTAGTGAGCGCGGCGCGTGCGGACTGTGTAGTTGAGCGGGAGGCGATTTGGGACGCGACCGCCGTCTGTTTACGAGCTGAATGAAATGAGAGGATTAAACGGCGTTCAGCACCTTCTTTCTCTCTCTGTGTTCGGGTGGAGGACTCTGCAGCGCCGCCGCTCGCCGGCGAGACATTTTAACATCACAATTAACTAAAAACACGAGAAAACAAACTGAAAGAGACGATTCCCAAAATGACCGCCTCTGCTACGGGAAGTGCAAAGGCTCAAACGCGCTTCGTTATTAACTCCACCGCGCATCCAACTGTGTTAAAATGTTAAGAGTCATTCATCCATCATCTTCTGCTTTATCCTCTATTAGGGTCGCGGAGGGGGGTTCCCC
This sequence comes from Corydoras sp. C115, assembly GCA_019802505.1. Classification (NCBI taxonomy): domain Eukaryota; kingdom Metazoa; phylum Chordata; class Actinopteri; order Siluriformes; family Callichthyidae; genus Corydoras; species Corydoras sp. C115. The sequence continues at coordinate 394,268 of JAFMOC010000171.1, read as the reverse complement.
ATGGGGCGCTGGGCAGATACACCCAGGACAGGGGGGCAATCCATCGCTGGGCACACACTCACTCACACAGACACACTCTATATGGGGCAATTTGGAGAACTCAATTGACTTGATCCATGTTTTTTGGACTGTGGGAGGAAACCGGAGAACCCGGAGGAAACCCATGTGGACACGGGGAGAACATGGAAACTCCACCCTGATGGGGTTCGAACCGGGAATCCCTAGCGCTGATAGGAGAACATGCTAAACCACTAAGCCACCGTGCCGCCCTTAGACTTATGTGTATATATATATATATTCATTCATTCATTCATTCATTCATTCATTATCCTCTATTAGGGTCATGGGGCGGTTCCCCATGCCCATCCAGGGGAGAACGTTTCGGGCGCTGGGCAGATACACCCAGGACAGGACGCCAAGCTATCGCTGGGCACACACTCACTCACACAGACACACACTATATGGGGCAATTTGGAGAACTCAATTGACTTGATCCATGTTTTTTGACTGTGGGAGGAAACCGGAGAACCCGGAGGAAACCCACGTGGATGCGGGGGGAACATGCAAACTCCACCCAGATGGGGATTCGAACCGGGAATCCCTAGCGCTGAGAGGAGAACATGCCAACCACTAAGCCACCGTGCCACCCTTAGACTTATATGTGTTTATATATTCATTTATTCATTATCTTCCGCTTTATCCTCTATTAGGGTCGGCGGGGGGGGGTTCCCCATGCCCATCCAGGGGAGAACGTCTCGGGCGCTGGGCAGAGACACCCAGGACAGGGCGCCAATCTATCGCTGGGCACACACTCACTCACACAGACACACTCTATATGGGGCAATTTGGAGAACTCAATTGACTTGATCCATGTTTTTTGGACTGTGGGAGGAAACCGGAGAACCTGGAGGAAACCCACGTGGACACGGGGAGGACATGGAAACTCCACCCAGATGGGGATTCGAACCGGGAATCCCTAGCGCTGAGAGGAGAACATGCTAAACCACTAATCCAGAGTGCCGTGTGTGTGTGTGTGTATATATATTCATATATAAACGACTGCAAATTAAAAATGTTCATACATCTTGACATGAAATCTGGATGCAAATCTGGAACATTTGTAAAACTAAAGCATTTTTGATGAAACGACTTCAGATAATTAGCTAATTTCTGTACTGAAATTGATTAATCACACACACCTCGTTATGTTGCAGTTGTATATTCAGTCGCTCTGTCTTTTCTGCGACTTTCTTCGGTCCCGTGACTCTGTTTAAATATTAAGACCTTCACAAAACATGTGTTATTAAGGTGGTGGATGGTTCTCAGGACTGCAGTGCATGTCGTGGTGGTGGTGGTGTGTTCATGCTGCAGTTTTTAAACCCTTCAGTGACACTAGATTGAAAAAGTCAACCAATCAAAAGCTGAGCTGTAGAACACTTGGGTAAGGCTGCGCAATGGTATGAGTGCTTACGGGGAGTGGTTGCTCAGTGGTCAGGGTGTTGGGTTGTCAATCTGAAGGTTGGGGGTTCAAATCCCAGGTCCACTGAAGTTACCAGTGTGGGTCCTTGAATGAGACCCTTAACCCTCACGGTCCAGGGATGTTGTGATGAACTCTGTCCTCACCTTGTCCATCTCTTTGGATAAAAGCGTCCAATAAATGACCAAATGTAAAAGTAAATGCTTATGGTTTGCTTTTGAGGGCACGGTTTCTCAGTGGTAAGGGTGTTGGGTTATCAATCAGAAGGTTGGGGGTTCAAATCCCAGGTCCACTGAAGTTACCAGTGTGGGTCCTTGAGCGAGACCCTTAACCCTCACGGTCCAGGGATGTTGTGATGAACCCTGTGCTCACCTTGTAAGTCTCTTTGGATAAAAGCGTCCAATAAATGACAAAATGTAAATGTAAATGCTTATGGTTTGCTTTGGGTCTCTAGAAAATGAATGGGGGTCAATGTAAAGTTCTTACAATGTATACACACGAGTGTGTGTGTGTGTGTGTGTGTGTGTAGCTCAGTAGCTGACTGTTTCCACAAGGTTGCCTTACTGCCTTCATTATGTGCGCCATGTTAATGCCGTTGCCGAGGGTAAAATGTTTCTTGCGTGCCTGATAATTTATGCAAATTGGCAGTTTTATAAGGTCATGCTTGTACCGCGCCGAACCTCCGTCACTCGAACCGGCGCCATCTGTCCACGTTCTCAAGACTTCTTGACACTCCTCGACACTCCGGCTTGAAGAACTCGAGATCCTCGAGTAGCCAAAAGGAATTCCTGTGTACTGGGATGATAAAGTTTCGGTGGGAAGTAAATCAGGTCTGAAAGATGAGACCCCTCACTGTTTCTGCAACAAGCTGTGGAACGGCATTACATTTATTTATTTATATATATATATATTTATTTTAAATCAGCGGCATGGTGGCTTAGTGGTTGGCATGTTCTCCTCTCAGCACTAGGGATTCCCAGTTCGAATCCCCATCTGGGTGGAGTTTTCATGTTCACCCCGTGTTCGCGTGGGTTTCCTCCGGGTTCTCCGGTTTCCTCCCACAGTCCAAAAGCATGGATCAAGTCAATTGAATTCTCCAAATTGCCCCATATAGAGTGTGTCTGTGCGAGTGAGTGTGTGCCCAGCGATGGATTGGCGCCCTGTCCTGGGTGTATCTGCCCAGCGCCCGAGACGTTCTCCCCTGGATGGGCATGGGGAACCCCAGCGCGACCCTAATAGAGGATAAAGCAGGAGATAATGAATGAATGAATGAATATATATATATTTTAAATCGGCGGCACAGTGGCTTAGTGGTTTAGCATGTTCTCCTCTCAGCACTAGGGATTCCCGGTTCGAATCCCCATCTGGGTGGAGTTTTCATGTTCACCCCGTGTTCGCGTGGGTTTCCTCCGGGTTCTCCGGTTTCCTCCCACAGTCCAAAAGCATGGATCAAGTCAATTGAATTCTCCAAATTGCCCCATATAGAGTGTGTCTGTGCGAGTGAGTGTGTGCCCAGCGATGGATTGGCGTCCTGTCCTGGGTGTATCTGCCCAGCGCCCGAGACGTTCTCCCCTGGATGGGCATGGGGAACCCCCCCCCCCCGACCCTAATAGAGGATAAAGCGGGAGATAATGAATGAATCTCTGCTTTCCACTCCTGTGATCATAAGCCAGAGTGTGGCAGAATGGAGATAATCTCCACCTGTCAAGGCCATCATATCGGAGTTCTGGTGTGGCGGCAGAGGAGGCACGTTGAAGGGGAACCCCGGAAAGCAGGGAGTGCCCTCATCCGGCGTCCCGCGGGGCTCCGGCGGTGCCGTAATTCATTGCAGTAATTAAAAAGCGGCAGGCGGATGGGAGTGACGGATGGCGTTTGTTGACGTGACTGTCAGGCCGCGTGGGCGCCCGCTATTTTTACACCGCAGCCGGGACCTGGCAAAGGGTTAGGCTTCCGGAGACGGGCGGGAATGTGGCAGGCTCGTCCTCCTCCAGATGTTCCTGTTGGAGTTCGTTATGCGCATGGCTCCGGGCTCGGGTTCTGTCTCCTTCGTGCTTCAATCGCAAATTGGCTGGCGATTAAGAAAACGAGGACGATGCGTTTCGTGGCGTTAGAGCTCGGCGCCGTAATGACTCGGTGACTCAGACTCGCCACTCGAGCCTCTTCATCTCCATTTCCTTCATTATGGCGCTCTCATAGCAGTTTGGACGCGTCCTCGGTTGGCCGTCCTGTTTCGAGCGTCCACGAAAGCGCGGGACGGAAAAAACAGCACCTCAGCTGCCACGCCGCGTGACGGTGCCTCGCCTACGGAAATCTGGTTCGGGTTCGAAGCCAGGAGAGTGAGATCTGGATGCATCGTTTATTAGGAGACAAACAATAGTATACATCGTATTTAAAATAAACCGACGAGGCGCTTTGGCAGGTTCTCCTCGTTGCGTTTTGTCCTCACTCTCTCAGCTAGGTCATTATACAAGTTCTAAAAAGGACCCCCCCCACTGGGCAGGTACTGTTTGGGTGGTGGATGATGCGCAATACTGCATTGATGCTGATGGTAGTATGTTTGATGTAGTATGTAGTATGTAGTATGTTTTTAGCTCCACCTGGTGGACGTACAATCAAACAGCAGCGTAACTAATGGATCAGACACCGCAGTGCTGCTGGGGGGTTTTAGACGCCTCAGTTGGATTGCTGCTCCGAAAATAGATAAGACGGTCGCAATTCTCAAGTGGTGGGTCGCGACCAAAACGCGGGTCACGGACTGTTTACAATTAATACATTTATTTAAAAAAATAATGAAATGAATGCTGATTTGATTTGGTACTCGTCTTTTATCTTGGAAAAAAAAAAACAGAGAGAGGCACGTGTCAGACGCATGCAGCATTTCTCATTGCCATGGTAACCACCATTCCTTTACCCTTCTTTTTAAATTTGTGACGATGTTCGGAGGCAAGAGGCATGTAGAGAAATGGACGGACTACAGAATGGAACTGTAGAACTACAAGGTCCATCTGCATGGTCAGTGAATCCGATGAACTGGACCGTGAGAGGCCCGTAGCTGGTTATCTGCGTCCTCTTCAGTCCTAAAGCAGCCTCCGGCTGGAGAGTGGTTTGGAGGAGTCCACGGCGTCCGTGTTCCTGCGTTTACACGTCAGATGTCCGCGGCACACTCGCTCCGATGGACGTGTGGCGCGCAGATCCCAGCTTTGCACTGCAGACGGCGTCCGGGACTCCGAGTCCGCCACACTCTCAGAAATGATTAACACTCGCGTTCTGTTCATTAACCAGCAGCAGATGTCCCGTCGGTTCGGGTCGCGGACCGCTCGCCGCTGAAGTGCGGACCTGTCCTTAACGCCGTGCGGACGGAGACGTGGGGACTCGCCGAGGTCGGCGCATTTACATTCCGTTAATCAGGAGGGTTAACACGTCCACCTCTCGGCGCTTGGGGATCCAGGTTTGAATCCTGGAATCTGGGTGGAGTTCCCATTTTCTACCCCTGTCTACGTGGGGTTTCCTCCCACAGTCCAGAATTCAAGGTGAATTGATTGCTCTAAGTTGCCCCAATATAGCCCAGCAATAGGTTGGTGTCCTGTCGTGGGTGTATCTGCCCAGCGCCCAAATGGTTCTACTCTGGATGGGCATGGGGTGCCCCCCCCCCACCCCCAGAGCCCCAGTACTTATTAAATATGCCATTATGTTCACGCTCTTATGGGCGTGTTATCTTAGGGGTGGGGTTGTGGGACTATCGGTCTGGAGGATGGCCTTCAAACCTTATTGCTCCGAGGATGGGGGGTGAAGATGCTTTGATAAATCACCGAAGCATGAGATAAACGATGCTGGAACGATGCTGGAACGTTGCTGGAACGATGCTGGAACGCGGGCTCTGAGTCACTGATGCTGATAATTCGTCCCGACTCGGATTAGTCATCAACCGAAACCCGACAGAAGGACATGAGGGTCCATAAAGCGTCCTGCGCCAGCTGCCTCCTGCCCACCAGCAGGAACGCGTGCGGTGGGTCTGAAACGCGCAGGTAATTAGCTCTTACGCCGCCCTTCCCGTTTTGACTTTGGAGAGATGGTGTCGTGTTTTGGGTTTGCAGTTCCTTAATTGTTCCTCATGGACTCACTGCCCCGCAGCCAATCTCTCTACCAGGTCAAATTAACTTTACATTTGCTGATATCTGTCGGGTTCCGTCTGCGCCTCCACCCACGCACTGTGTCCCGCAGCACTGGTGCTCTCAGGATGACTATTCCGCTGTAACCCATAACGATCTGCTTTATCCTATAAGAGCCAATCAGGACGGGGCGCCGATCCGTCTCCGAGCACACACTTGCTCACACACACACTATATAGGGGCCATTAAGAGCAGTCAATTCACCTTGAATCCATGTTCTTGGACTGTGGGAGCAAACCGGAGAACCCTGAGAATACCTACGCTGACACGGGGAGAACATGCAAACTCCACCCAGATTTGAATTCAAACCTGGATCCCCAGCGCCGGGAGGCGAACGTGCTGACCACTACGTCACCGTGCCTCCCTTGAAGGACATCTTCTACTAGGGTCACCAGTCCAGGGCAGAACACGGGGCAGGCGGGCAGGACAGGGCACCAATCACACCAACACACACAAAATAGGGGCAATTTGGAGCAGTCAATTCACCTTAAATCTATGTTTATGCACCTGGAGTGTCCACTCAGGCACAGGGAACCCAGGACTACTTACTGCTTTAAAGCATATATATATATATATATATATATGTGTGTGTGTGTGTGTGTGTGTGTGTGTATATATATATATATATATATATATATATATATATATATATATATATATATATAGGTGAGTGTGTATTAATGTGTGTGTGTGTGTGTGTGTGTGTGTATGTGTGTATATATATATTCATTCATTCATTATCTTCCGCTTTATCCTCTATTATGGTCGCAGGGGGTTCCCCATGCCCATCCAGGGGAGAACGTTTCGGGTGCTGGGCAGATACACCCCGGACAGGACGCCAATCCATCGCTGGGCACGCACTCACTCACTCACACAGACACAATCTATATGGGGCAATTTGGAGAACTCAATTGACTTGATCCATGTTTTTGGACTGTGGGAGGAAACCGGAGAACCCGGAGGAAGCCCACGCGGACACGGGGAGAACATGGAAACTCAGATGGGGATTCGAACCGGGCATCCCTAGTGCTGAGAGGAGAACAAGCTAAACCACTAAGCCACCGTGCCGCCCTGTGTGTATATATATATAATATGTGTGTATAGTAATAAATTGTAATTAAAGGTAGTTAATGCACCTGGTTGAGGTTCTTTAAATCGCAGACGTTCCGGCAGCAGAGTTAAAGTTGGGAGCATGACTCGGGGGTTTTTTTGGGAAGTCATTTGCGTATGTAACGCGGTCGTCGTGCCGCTCCGCGACTCCCCTGACATTTCGGGCCGTGTGTTCCATCCGTATGTTAATGAGGCCTGTTTATAAAGCCTTTCAAACGGCTTCTGTAATGAGAACCGGCACGCCGACTGCTAACCGGCTCCGTCAGGTGGAACCGAGCGTCCGGGGCAGATCTTCCCGAAGGTCATCTCCGAGCGCCGCCGTTCCCCCCCCTGTGTCGCCTCCCCGCTTCTGTCACTCAGCGTGGGGAACCGATAACCACGGGATGAGGACGCCCGGCACGTGAACGAGTGATCGCTTCTGATGGCGCCGAAGGTCAGCGTGGGGCTGGAGATTAATCGGAGAACACGGGGGGCGGGGCGGGGGCGGAGGGGGGGTAGAACACCGCAGGGACGGAGCAGCGGTTCATTACGGCCCGTCGCACGCTGCCCACCCCTTACAGACCGTGGAAGGAATTGGGAATATCTTGGTGTGGCAGGGGCCTAGAGCAGTGGACGGGGCTCAGGGGGCGGGGCAGGCCGAACCGAGGGCAAGAGGGTTGTAGTTAAGGGTTCTTGCCACCTGCAGAGGTTCCACTAACGAATGTGAGTGAGATAGGGCTCATAAGTTTATTTATTAAAGGTCTTCATCCATTCGAATCCCCAGCTGGGTGGACGTTTCCATGTCCTCCCCGTGTCCGCGTGGGTTTCCTCTGGGTTCTCCGGTTTCCTGCCACAGTCCAAAAACATGGATCGATTCAATTGAGTTCTCCAAATTGCCCCATATAGAGTGTGTCTGTGTGAGTGAGTGTGTGCCCAGCGATGGATTGGTGTCCTGTTCTGGGTGTATCTGCCCAGCGCCCGAAACGTTCTCCCCTGGATGGGCATGGGGAACCCCCCCCCCCCCCCCCCCCCCCCGCGACCCTAATATAGGATAAAGCAGGAGATAATGAAGACCATCCATCCATCCATTCATTATCTCCCACTTAATCCTCTACTCGGGTTGCTGGGGGGGTTGGGGGGGGTTCCCCATGCCCATCCAGGGGGGAACGTTTTGGTTGCCGGGCAGATTAACCCAGCACAGGACGCCAATCCACTCTTACTTCTTACTCACACAGACACTCTATAGGGGCAATTTTTACATAGGGGCAATTTACCTTCAATTCACGTCCCTGTGGTGTGGCAGCTTTGAACACCCCCCCCCCCCCCCCCCCCCGATCCGCTTAGACATAATTTTAGGGATGAAAACAGTTGGTGTTGAAGTTAAGGGTGGTAAACCTGTCAGTCATGTCACTGTTTGCATGGTGGTGGGAGGGGGAGGGGGAGGGGGGGGTGTTTTGTCTTATTAATGGAATCTCATCGGGGGGGGGGGGGGGGGTATGGTTTCGAGTGACAGGTCCCGAAGCATCGCTCGCTGGGTTCTTTCGACTCCACAGCGCGCTCATCGATTTCCATCTCCAGCGCCTGACACTCACCATCAATCAATGTGTTAACAAGTCTTCATCGCTGCTCAGCAATGCGCCCCTGTCCACCCCGGGGGGGGGGGAGGTCAGACATTCGATACCTGCCCTCAGAGGTTCCGCCTTCTGTTTGGGGGGGGGCTTGGCTGATCAGTCGACTGATCGTGACGAGCAATTTGACAGAAGGGATGGATTTTGATTAATTGGACTGGGCAAGGAAGCCAGTGGAGAACATGCAAATGACAAATCGCAGTCTTAGAGCCCTAACTGAGAACTTAACTCGGGATCATTTGAGCTGAAAGTGTTCATTTCTGTGCGGTGAAAGCATACTGTGCATACTAGGGTCGCGCAACGTTCTCCCCTGGATGGGCATGGGGGTTCCCCATGCCCATCCAGGGGAGAACGTTTCGGGCACTGGGCAGAAACACCCAGGACAGGGTGGGGGGGGGGCAATCTATCGCTGGGCACACACTCACTCACACAGACACACTCTATATGGGGCAATTTGGAGAACTGACTTGATCCATGTTTTTGGACTGTGGGAGGAAACTGGAGAACCCGGAGGAAACCCACGCGGACACGGGGAGATCATGGAAACTCCACCCAGATTGGGATTCGAACCGGGGATCCCTAGCGCTGAGAGGAGAACATGCTAAACCACTAAGCCACCATGCTGCCAAGCATATATATATATATATATATATATATTCATTCATTATCTCCCGCTTTATCCTCTATTAGGGTCGGCGGGGGGGTTCCCCATGCCCATCCAAGGGAGAACGTTTCGGGCGCTGGGCAGATACACCCAGGACAGGGCGCCAATCCATCGCTGGACACACACTCACTCACACAGACACACTCTATATGGGGCAATTTGGAGAACTCAATCGACTTGATCCATGTTTTTGGACTGTGGGAGGAAACCAGAGAACACGGAGGAAACCCACGCGGACATGGGGAGGACATGGAAACTCCACCCAGATGGGGATTCGAACCGGGAATCCCTAGTGCTGAGAGGATAACATGCTAAACCACTAAGCCAGCGTGCCGCCACCTATATATATATTCATTCATTCATCCATTATCTTCCGCTTTATCCTCTATTAGGGTTGCGGTGGGGTTCTCCATGCCCATCCAGGGGAGAACGTCTCGGGCGCTGGGCAGATGCACCCAGGACAGGGCGCCGATCTATCACTGAGCACGCACTCACTCACACAGACACACTCTATATGGGGCAATTTTGAGAATTCAATTGACTTGATCCATGTTTTTGGACTGTGGGAGGACACCGGAAGAAACCCGGAGGAAACCCACGCGGACACGGGGAGAACATGGAAACTCCACCCAGATGGGGATTCGAACCGGAAATTCCTAGCGCTGAGAGGAGAACATGCCAACCACTAAGCCACCGTGCCGCCCTGTATATATATATATATACATATATATATTAATGTGTGTATATGTATGTAGTATAAATATCACACATTGTAGATGTTTATGATCTTGATGACCTCAGCGTTTTTTATTTAATTTTTATTCCGATGTTGTGTTTGATATGCTTAATGAAATCAGATCCAGAGGCTTAAAATGGGACGAGAGACATTTGATTAGATGACCGCGGCGTCCGTTCGCTGTTTTTTTTCTTCCAGTCCGAGCGTCGCGTGTAAAGGACAGTGAGGTCATTCCTTAAACACATTTCATTCCAGATCACCATAGCAACCAGGTGTCCCATAGAGCCGGACACACTTCAAGTACCACTCAATATATATATTCATTCATTCATTATCTCCCACTTTATCCTCTATTAGGGTCGCGGTGGGGTTCCCCATGCCCATCCAGGGGAGAACATCTCGGACGCTGGGCAGATAGACCCAGGACAGGGCGCCAATCCATCGCTGGGCACACACTCACTCACACACACACACTCTATATGGGGCAATTTTGAGAATTCAATTGACTTGATCCATGTTTTTGGACTGTGGGAGGAAACCGGAGAACCCGGAGGAAACCCACGCGGACACGGGGAGAACATGGAAACTCCATCCAGATGGGGATTCGAACCGGGAATCCCCAGCGCTGAGAGGAGAACATGCTAAACCACTAAGGCACCGTGCCGCCTTGAATATATATATTTACAAATTTTCTTAAAAGGCTTTCTACAAGGGCGGCACGGTGGTTTAATGGTTTGGCACGTTCTCCTCTCAGCGAATCCCCATCCTCGGTTCGAATCCCCATCTGGGTGGAGTTTCCATGTTCTCCCCGTGTCCGCGTGGGTTTCCTCCGGGTTCTCCGGTTTCCTTCCACAGTCCAAAAATATGGATCAAGGTCAATCGAGTTCTCCAAATTGCCCCATATAGAGTGTGTCTGTGTGTGAGTGTGTACCCAGCGATAGATTGGCGTCCTGTCCTGGGTGTATCTGCCCAGCGCCCGAAACGTTCTCCCCTGGGTGGGCATGGGGAACCCCCCCCCCCCCCCCCCGGCCGCCCTAATATAGGATAAAGCTGGAATTTTTTGGTTCTGTTGGGTCTTTTCACACAGAAGAACCTTTGTGAGGTCAGCCATGGTTCCAAGCGGTCGCCAAAAGTACTCTGGAGACTACAGTTAATGTTAACCAGGGATTAATTACTCCGGTTCCTGGTTCCCGGTTCGAATCCCAATCTGGGTGGAGTTTGCATGTTCTCCCCCGTGTCCGCGTGGGTCTCCTCCGGGTTCTCCGGTTTCCTCCCACAGTCCACAAACATGGATCAATTAACCGGGGATTCATTTCTCAGATCTGTAGTATTGTCGGGTAACGTTCGGTATCCATGTTCTCCCCCGTGTCCACGTGGGTCTCCTCCGGGTTCTCCGGTTTCCTCCCACAGTCCAAAATAAATGGATCAATTAACCGGGGATTAATTTCTCAGATCTGTAGTATTGTCGGGTAACGTTCGGTTTCCATCGTTCTCCCCCGTGTCCACGTGGGTCTCCTCCGGGTTCTCCGGTTTCCTCCCACAGTCCACAAACATGGATCAATTAACCGGGGATTCATTTCTCAGATCTGTAGTATTGTCGGGTAACATTCAGTTTCCATCGTTCTCCCCCGTGTCCACGTGGGTCTCCTCCGGGTTCTCCGGTTTCCACCCACAGTCCAAAATAAATGGATCAATTAACCGGGGATTCATTTCTCAGATCTGTAGTATTGTCGGGTAACATTCAGTTTCCATCGTTCTCCCCCGTGTCCACGTGGGTCTCCTCCGGGTTCTCCGGTTTCCTCCCACAGTCCAAAATAAATGGATCAATTAACCGGGGATTCATTTCTCAGATCTGTAGTATTGTCGGGTAACGTTCGGTACGTTTACTAACCCCCTCCCCACCCCGCCCCCCACCCCCCCGTTTGGATAATAGCTTTGTACTCCGTGGTTCCACATGCACATGCAGCGTACGCTCCTGCCGGCGCGCGCGGAGTATGAATTCGATGAGTCAGCAGGCTGCGCCGTGTGTCGCAGTGACAGCTTCTTGCATCACGCCCTTCCCCCCCTTCCCCCCCTTCCCGCCTCGAACATCGCACGGACCGTCCCTCGCCCGGCTGTTCGCCACACGACGGCGAGCGTGTTGACGTCCAGGTGAGGTGGTCATCTTCCAGCGTTAATCCAGTAAAGAGCCCGAGCGCCCCATCGGCAGCTTCTGTTACACCTCCGTCTGCAGTGTGCCCTCAGGAGCTGCATGACCCTGCCGTCTCACTCAATAACGTCCCATTTCAATTATTTAAACACCCGATTATAGCTTTTTAACTCGGAGAATAAACAGGTCTCATTTGTTTGCCGTGTCCTCAGCTGCAACTTTTCTTTCATTGAAAGTCCTTTAAAGAAATTCAGTAAATATATTCGATGGTGTAATTGGAATTACAAAATAATATTTTAATCATGGGTTGAGATTTTAAGATTCTACTATCAGTACTATTGTTATTATTAGTAGTACTAGTATTGGCATTCCTTCTATTTCTACTACAACTGTTATTACCGCCACTTATTGTAGTATTACTTTTACTTCTACTGTCATTAAAAACAAATCGCTTCCCTACTACTAAGACTACTACTACTACTCTAACTATAACTATCATCACCACCACCACCACCACCACTACTACGTTTGATACTAGTACTTGTACTAGTGCTACTATTACTGCCCTCTTACTACCACAACCTTACGTTTACCTTTGCTACCCTTACAACTTCTACCATTACCAGCCAGGACCATTACTAGTATTACTACTGCTACGAACACTAAACTATTCCTACCAGTACCTCTAGATTTTATATATATATATGGTGGCTTAGTGGTTGGCATGTTCTCCTCTCAGCACTAGGGATTCCCGGTTCGAATCTCAATCTGGGTGGAGTTTCCATGTTCTCCCCGTGTCCACGTGGGTTTCCTCTGGGTTCTCCGGATTCCTCCCACAGTCCAAAAACATGGATCAAGTCGATTGAGTTCTCCAAATTGCCCCATATAGAGTGTGTGTGTGTGAGTAAGTGTGTGTCCAGTGGCTCCCAGTCCTGGGTGTATCTGCCCAGCGCCCAAAACGTTCTCCCCTGGATGGACATGGGGAACCATGGGGAACTCCTCAGATCCTGTACTATATATGTATATATTCATTCATTCATTATGTCCCGCTTTATCCTCTATTAGGGTCGCGGTGGGGTTCCCCATGCCCATCCAGGGGAGAACGTCTCGGGCGCTGGGCAGATACACCCAGGACAGGGCGCCAATCCATCGCTGGGCACACACTCACTCACACAGACACACTCTATATGGGGCAATTTGGAGAATTCAATTGACTTGATCCATGTTTTTGGATTGATTTCACTGATTTATGTTATATTTATATATATATATATAATATTAAGTTAACATTAATCCATCTGCTCCTTTAGATTCGACAGTAATGGCGTGTGAGTACTCGGGACGTTGTCCATGGTGCTGGATGTTGGTACGGCCCGCCGCCTCCCCCTCTGCCCTGCGGAGATGGTGCGGTCCGCTCTGAGCCGGTCGGATTACTGTGACGGTGCGGTTCGTCCGGTCCGCCGAGAGACGAGAGACTTCATCCAGTATGACGCGCACGTGAGTACCAACAATTACCTTCATTAAACTCGATTAATTAACGGCGTTAATTAGAAACAACTTCCTCCCCCCCCCCCCCCGACTCAACACAAGTTACTGGGAGGAAAAACTCTCACGGCGGGACGGTAACGGTCCCGCCGCACGGCCGGGTTTAACGGTTTTCGACGTTTGAAATGTTGATTTTTTTTAACGTGTTTTTTTTTTCTGTAAATAAACGTCGTTTTAAGTTCGGACAAATTAACGCGGTGCTTTGTTTTATAACTCTGGCGGTTTTAATTTTGTTACGTCGTGTCAGACATATTGTGCAAATATCAAGTGTATTTAGTATTAAAAAAATAAACGGAACGGAGGATTATTTGACACTATTTTGACGTTACGACATTTAAAACAACATTTATAGCGTTTAAAATAAATGGGCGTCTGTAATTGTGCAGTAATAAGTGATTAAAACAAGTATTGTAACGCTGTTCCGTACAGCTGAGCGTCGTGGTTCCTTCAGAGGAACCATGCTGTCACCTGGGTGGTTCCTCGTGAACTCTGTTTAGTTCCTGCTGAGCTGGTTGAAAACCTAGTGGTAGGTTTTTGGCCCTTAAGAACTACTGTAAATAATTCCAGGCTTAATAATAAAGAACCCTGTTACCATCTCACAATAAGATGGACTTTGTAGTTCTATAGTTCCAGATTGTAGTCTATCTGTTTGTGTTCTACATACTGTGTACTCTGTTCTAATGCCCAGAACCCCAAATAATACCACCACAGAGCAGGGGTTATTGGGTGAGTGCATTAGTCCTATCCCTGCAGTCTCACTGAGGCACCGCTGTACCGAAACCCCCTCACGGCATCAGTGTCACTGCAGAACTGAGCATAAACAATCCACCACCCAAATGATACCTGTTCTGTGACCAATAGAGAACAGAGAACCGACAGGGGACCAACAACAACAAGGAACGCATATTTATATATATATATATATATATATATATATATATATATATATATATATATATATATATATATATATATAGGGTGGCATGGTGGCTTAGTGGTTTAGCATGTTCTCCTCTCAGCACTAGGGATTCCCGGTTCGAATCTCAATCTGGGTGGAGTTTCCATGTTCTCCCCTTGTCTGCGTGGGTTTCCTCCGGGTTCTCCGGTTTCCTCCCACAGTCCAAAAAAATGGAACAAGTCAATTGAGTTCTCCAAATTGCCCCATATAGAGTGTGTCTGTGTGAGTGAGTGTGTGCCCAGCGATAGATTGGCGCCCTGTCCTGGGTCTATCTGCCCAGCGCCCGAAATGTTCTACCCTGGATGGGCATGGGAGTACACACCTGGATGGGCACCGCGACCCTAATAGAGGATAAAGCGGAAGATAATGAATGAATATATAAATATATATATATATATATTTTTTTTTTTACTAGGTCTAATCCCAAACTTCTAAAGCAACTCCCTGCGGATTGTCCTATTTATTTAAGTTATAGTCTTAATAACCTTACTGTTATAGTGAGGGGTGATGAGTAAACAGTTTTTTTTATAGATGCTTTAAAAGGCTCCATCAGCTGCTCGGAATGAGGAGGATTCCCACAGCAGCTGGCTGGGAGACACAGTCGGTAATTAGATCTGGGAATAAACACTGGCGGGATAGGAAAGTGCTTTAGCAAGTGATATTGGGTTGCATAAAAAAATAAAAAAAAAAAAAAAAAATCTGGGTTAAAAAGTCAGACTCGGCTTCTTGGAACTTCCTTACATCATGAACTGCTGCACTGCCGTTATTTTTACGGCTTCTCCATCCACCATGCCCTCCTCTGACGCCACCATCCATCATTCTGTAATCACGGTGTGGTTGACGGGAGGCAGGAGAGGTGCTGATGTGGCGGTTCTTCTCCACTTTGCATCTGCATGAGTTTGTACCATCACACCGCTGCCACATCATTGGACAATTAAATAATGAAGGTGCCTTCCATGCACATGTGGCCCCTATGAACCAGAGTGGCCGTGCACCCGGTGCCTCCGTGTCCTTGCTATAAATCATTCTGTATTTTTGAGCACCTGATCTGTAATCTGACATGAATCGGGACAGCGATGCGGGCACTCTCTGTTCTGATCTCTCTGTTCACTGCGACAGCGTGGCTCTTTCCATTTGGCGAAACTGTTGAGGCTGGAGTTCAAATAAAAAGCTTATTATGGCATATCGGTCACATATTTAATGATCCAACAGCCTCATGCTGGTTTAAATGTCAGTACCTACACCAGTCACAGGTGGAGCCGCATCCCTTCACATCATCTGCTCCATCATGCCATTATTATTTTCGGACATGATGTTAAAACGGGCTCTGCTGGGTTTTGTATCTTCTGTATTCTATTACACCAGCTCCCGCGTTCAAGGCTCTCAGCCGTCGGGCGACATCCCACGTCCCCGTGACGGACTGCCATGTCAAATTCCGCGTAACCGATTTTCACGCGGCCATTAGAACCAAATTCGATTTCGACCTCCCGAAAACCAGATCGGATCTCCGACGTGTGAAATCACCCCACGATAGAGAATAATCAGATAAAGAATAATCCTTTAATATGTCGTAAAGACATATTCATTCATTCATTATCTCCCGCTTTAACCTCTATTAGGGTCGCGGTGGGGTTCCCCATGCCCATCCAGGGGAGAACGTTTCGGGCGCTGGGCAGATAGACCCAGGACAGGGCGCCAATCCATCGCTGGGCACACACTCACTCACACAGACGCACTCTATATGGGGCAATTTTTTTGAGAATTCAATTGACTTGAACCCGGAGGAAACCCACGCGGACACGGGGAGAACATGGAAACTCCACCCAGATAGGGGGATACGAACCGGGAATCCCCAGCGCTGAGAGGCGAACGTGCTAAACCACTAAGCCACCGTGCCGCCCCGTAAAGACATATCATTTCTTAATTTTTCAGTTTAATCAGTTAATCAGTTTTCTTCTGAGCTGAAGTAATTAAGAAGGCTTTCTGCAGGATTTTGGGGCACGCCTGTGGGTCTGTTTGCCTGTTCATCCATAACAGCATCATGGATGTTGGATGAAGGTTGCGATGGGGTTGAGGTCAGGACCCTGTGCCGGTTCTCCTACATCGACCTCAAAACGCGAGACTGCAGTCGGCAAGAGTTAGAGTCTTTGCTGCATGTTTATTCTTAATACATCATAAAATAAAGCACCCAGACAAGTAGACTCTCCTCTCCACCGCTGTGTGCATTATTTATAGCTGGAAGCAATTCAGTTACTACAAAAGTGCAGCTGGTTTATTTTTTATTTTTTTTCGGCCGAGTTTAAATCCGAGAAGCTTTTAAGTGAGACGTTATAGAGTATAGAGCATGTGTGTTTATATTTGCGCCTACTGGATACTGTGTATTATTTTGTGGTTTGTCGCACTTTATCAGGGAGGAGCGCAAAAGTACCGTATTTTCCGGACCATGAGGTGCACCGTATTATAAGGTGCTGTCTGAATTACGGGGTCTATTTCTGTATTTGACTAACGTATAATGCGCACCGTACTATAAGGCGCAGTCTCAATTACGGGGCGGCACGGTGGCGGTTTCCTCCCACAGTCCAAAAACATGGATCAAGTCAATTGAGTTCTCAAAATTGCCCCATATAGAGTGTGTCTGTGTGAGTGAGTGTGTGCCCAGCGATGGATTGGCGCCCTGTCCTGGGTCTATCTGCCCAGCGCCCGAGACGTTCTCCCCTGGATGGGCATGGGGAACCCCCCCCCTGACCCTAATAGAGGATAAAGCGAGAGATAATGAATGAATGAGTCTGAATTAGGGACTCTATTTCTGTACGGTACTTATTCTGTGCGGCAGTGTATTATAAGGCACTCGCTAAAACATACGATCTACAAGAAAAGTAAAGGATGCAGAACGCTGATTTATAATTGAAGTTTGTTCTACTACTTGATAAAACACACATTATTTTAATCTCTCTTCTCCCACAAATCCATCAGCGTCCTCGTCTTCTGTGTCTGAATTAAAAAGCTGGTTCTCTATCGAGCACTCCGGCGTTCCCTCTCATCGATGTCCGAGTCCGTCTCGTCTCCGGGCGGCCGTTCGGCGACGACGCCGGCTTTCGCGAAAGCTCGGACGACGGTCACGGCAGAAACCTCGGACCAGGCGTCCACGACCCATTCACAGATGGTGGCGTAACTCGCCCCGCCACCGCCTCCCGAGTTTTAGTAAACGTGTGTTCGCCGTCTATCGTCCATCGCTCCCACGCCGCCCGCAACTTTACATTAAACGCCCTGTTTACACCAATGTCCAGCGGTCGGAGTTTTTTATTTAATCCTCCCGGAATGACGGCGAGCTCCCAATTCATTTTCTTCACTCGGCTTTTCTGTGAGATGAGCGCGCATGGAGTCACAGACCAGCAGGGCGGCGATGTGGGGACAAAAAAAAACACCCGGTCGCACAACAATACCTTTATAGATTTTGGAACTCAGTACACGTATAAGGCGCACCGGATTATAAGGCGCACGTCCGATTTCTGGGAACATTTTAGGCTTTTAGGTGCGCCTTATAGTCCAGAAAATACGGTAATGAAAGCGTAACCTTGAGCCGGATAGGCTACAACGGCAGAAAGTGACGGCAGGTTGGTGTAGTGCCTGAAAATGTTTTCAGTGAGAAACATAATAATATCTGCTCCTCGTGCCAGCCATGGGTGTTGGTGTTGGTGTTGGTAGTGACCATGCCGTGGACTTTGTAGTTGTTAGCAGAACCTCCGTCCTCGGAACCCTCCATCATTAAAAAAAAAAAAAAAAAAGAACCTGAGCAAGTAGAGAGAGTGAATTTGTTTGTCAGCAACATCAGATTTTCTCTCCACACTGTAAAGAGGACTACAGACTTACCTCGGAATTAAAGAGGGATTTGCAGTGCTAAGCCGCAGTAACCCGATCCATCCACCTCGCGGGTCACTGCATATTTACAGCCGCCTACACAACTCGCAGACTTATATATAACATTCACAGGTTTGGTTTTTATTATTATTTTTTTTCCGCGCAGGAAGTCGGTATTTTAAAATCTCCCCGGGGTTAACGCCCATGTCGTGGCTGAACTTCCCGGTGACGGGAAGCTTCCCCGCAGCATTAAAGGAATCAAATCAGAAGCACCTAACGGAGCTTTCACAAAATTCTATTCAAAGCCGGTTCTCCCTTTGCAGCCTAAACGGTTTATGGTCTTCTGGGGAGGCTTTCCAACAAGATTTTTGGAGGTCTGAAGGTTCAAACCCAAATGTGTATGAAAGGATTCTCTCAGGTTCCTCCACACCAACATCTAGAGTTACATCAGTAGGCCTTCCCCGGACTGTTCCCACAAAAATGTAGATATACATCCATCATCTTCCGCTTAATCCTATACTAGGGTTGCGGGGGGGGGGGGGGGGGGGTGGCGTTCTCCCCAGGATGGGCATGAGGATGGGCATGAGGAACCCCCCCCCCCACCGCTACCCTAATAGAGGATAAAGCGGAAGATAATGGATGGATGGAGGAAACTGTGGAACCCGGAGAAAATCTACACAGACATGGGGAGAACATGCAAACTCCACCCAGATCTGTATTCCAACCTGGATCCAGCCTGACGTGCTGATCACATGCTGAATAATATAATATAATATAATATCATATAATATAACTAAGGGCGGCACGGTGGCTTAGTGTTTGGCATGTTCGCCTCTCAGCACTAGGGATTCCCGGTTCGAATCCCCATCTGGGTGGAGTTTCCATGTTCTCCCCGTGTCCGCATGGGTTTCCTCCGGGTTCTCCGGTTTCCTCCCACAGTCCAAAAACATGGATCAAGTCAATTGAGTTCTCCAAATTGCCCCATATAGAGTGTGTTTGAGTGAGTGAGTGTGTGCCCAGCGATGGATTGGCGCCCTGTCCTGGGTCTATCTGCCCAGCGCCCGAAACGTTCTCCCCTGGATGGGCATGGGGAACCCCCCCCCCCCACCACCACCGCGACCCCTAATATAGGATAAAGCGGAAGATAATGGATGATGAATGAATGAATCATATAACTGCAGAGACTTATTTTCTCTGCATTTAAGAGAATAATCTGCTTTAATAAAACTAAAGGTTTGAGCACATTTTACATTTATTTTTAATATTTTAATGATCCCCAGATATTTCCATGGCAGAGTGTTAGTACAATGCCCCCCCCTCCCCCCTCCTCCTCCTCCTCCTCCTCCTCCGCCATTCTGATCCCCAGCTTTTGCTTCCTATACAATTAAAGCCTGGGAACAAAGTCATGCTGAAGAACACGGCCCCAAGAAGCATTCGTCTCTGTCAACAAAATATTATTTGCTGGAATGAGTCAGCAGAAGAATTCTAGCTCTTGTCTCTTCGCATTCCCATGAATCTGATGCTTTCCAACGTCGCTCGGCGCTATAGGCTGTTTCCTGCTGTTTTGCTGAGTCGGTGCTTTCGAGCTGAGTTTCTCATATCGCCTTGAAAAAAACAAAAACAAAAAAAAAGGCTTATTACAATTGAACATGCATTTATTTTGAGTTGGAAGGAGAGTTATCTCGATTCATTTAATACCGCACGGTTACGAAGACGTCCTCGTATCGAGTCTCTTTACGTCGTCTGAACGTTTTATTCATAGACACGACGACTTTGGTTTGGGACGTCCACAGAACGATTTAATATCTATGAGAGAGATCAGCCCAGCGTGTGGATAAAACAAAGCGGCGTTGGATGGGGGTGGAGGTGGCAGCACTGAGCCATATGCAAACAGTTTGGGGAAGGTCCCATTCCCAGGAAGCTCTATTGCACAAAGCCACCACGTTATGATTGGACCCCGACGTTATGATTGGTTAAGTGTTCTGGATAACTGGGAACATCTCACAGACACACTCCGAATTTCTCATAGAAAGCCTTTACCGAGACGTGTTGGTGTGTTGTTATTATGGGATGTTATTAAAGCTCCTGTCAGTGTATTGTGTAGAAGACCTCCTGATGCGTCTGTCCATATCGTGTACAATAGGAAAAATGATGGCAGTGGAGTGGAAGCGTGGCATGAATCTTGACGAATTCGTAAGTTTTCCCCTGGTGGAAATCTCGCTCGTCCACGTCTTAAGATCAGACTTAATAATTTATCGCGACAAGTTTGTCTGCTGAGTGCTAACAATGCGTTGTAATGAATATCTGGATCAGCTCTTACTGACTCTGCTCCTGCTGTGTCGCATCTCATGTGACTTAGAACAGTGTGTATCAACAGCTTGAGGTTCTGTGTATCTTTGGCAATATATACTGTAGAACAAAAGTATTGAAACATCTTTACATTATCTTTACGTTTTTGTTATTGTTAAGTTGGTGCAGCTACTGTATAATGGCGTCCACTTTAGGGCTGCAACAACGAATCGATAAAATCGATAAAAATCGATTATGCAAAGTATCGATAATGAATTTCCATTATCGTTGGGTCGCGCGATTTCCGCGTTACTCGCAATGTCGTAACCGCCTACGTCACCTGCAGCGCTTCAATAACGCTGGAAAATAATAGCGGGTTGAACAGAACGAGGCGGAGTCTCTTGCAAAACAAGTGCACAAATGAAACACAGCCAACGCAGAAAAAAGCTCCGGTTTAATTCCAAACTGCGGGAGCTTCATCTGCACACAAATAAAGAATGTGGAACATGCAGCTCTGCGAACATGAATGCAGCAGCACGGTGATGATGCACCACCTGAAACTAAACATGATGGAGCCACCGATGAGGATGAAGCTCAAGAACATCCCGAGGTTCTTTAGTTCTGAGCAACACTGTTAGAACGGCAGAGCAGCGTCATGCTGTATTTGGTTGTTAACTGGATAATAACAGCGATAGAGAACGTGTCTTAACGTCCGTCATACGAATACGTCCATATTTCCCGGGACATGTCCGTATGTCACGTCCTGTCCCGGGCGTCCCGGTTTATTTTTTAAGGGTGAGGACATGTCCTGGTTTTTAGCGAATCAATAGCAGCACACCGCAGGGGAGCGGGGGATTGATGCGCACGGCGTAAAAGAACACAACAGGTATTTTATTTGTTAACTGGCTAATTTGTTAATTAATTTTTTTCAATAACTGACAGTTTTAGTTCATTTGTTAATTAATTTCTTTCCAATAGGCTACAGAACAGACAATATTTAGTTCATTACTGAGGGCAACTGAGTATCATGTGTTATTTGTTATATGAGTTGACGTTTGTTGTTAAGTGAGGGATGTTTAAATGATACATTATTTCTTTCATTGTGCTTTTCATTAATTACAGGAAATGTTAACTTAAACATTTTGAATAAAATTACTATATATAATACTATACTACAGAATAATTTTACTGAAAAACATCCATCTTTGGATAAAAGCGTCTGCTAAATCAATAAATGTAAATGTAAACACATGGACATTTTTTTTCAATTTATCCGATTCATCGAAAATAATAATCGACCGATTAATCGATTATCAAAATAATCGTTAGTTGCAGTCGTCTAGTCCACTTATCAACAAGCTTGTGGTCTTTGGGTGCTTTTGCTCGTCCAGAGGAGCGTGGTCAGGTTAGACACTGATGTTGAGTGTTAAATGAGGGGTTAGGGCAATGCAGTCTAGTTTTTCCACACCATTCTTCCCCCAATCATGCCATTATGGACCATATTTTGGTACCCTGGACTGATGCATGGTCACGCTGCAATCGAAAAGGGCCTTCCCCAAACGGTGTCACTCAGTTGCCCAAAAATAGGCAATAGAACTGAATTAAACACCTGAATTTTGGATTAGTAGGTCTGTCCGTATACTTATGTCCATGTATTCAAATGCTCCAAATGGAGAGGAGGGACTGGGGTTGCTGTAACAATACCGACCTCTACTGGTCACATTGGTAACATGGCATGTGAAGGTGTGTGTGTGGGGGTGTGTGTGTGTGTTTGGCACACACAGTGCAGCTCCTGTTTTTTTTCCCCAGTGAAAGTAACCAGTCAACGGATTCTCGTGTCACCCGGGCGGGGGTGGGGGTGGGGGGGGTTGGGTCATGTGACTCACGAATCTGATACAGGAATTAGGGGAGCAATTGTCCAAAATCGGCAAAAAATGATGAAATCACAGTGTGTGAAAAGCAATCTCGTTTCTTCACCTCGAATTCTCTGCTCTATACGTCAGTGTCAAGTGGATTGTCTGAATACAGCAATTACTCATAACACCGTATTTACCGAGGACGGCGCGGAGCGTCGACGAGCTGACAATAAACGGCGAAGGCGATTTGACGAGGAGAGAGAAAAACACAAAAGCGAAAGGAGGCTCCTTTAACATCCGAGCGGGGAATCATTCCATCAAACCGAAGAGTTGGGAGAAAATAATTTGTCCCGCCATTTGTCCAGCTGATGCTCCTGCAGCACGGAGGGGCACGGGTATTGCCTAAGGACCCTCAGTGGTGACGTCGGTGGACTCGGCCCGACACCCGGACCGCGGCGCTACCACATACTCCTGCTGGAAGTCTGTTCTGGCCACTCCAGTGATTCTGAATCACTTTAATTACCTTTTGTTGGGAGACGCCGAGCGGCACAAAGCCGGTTAGCGCGCTCGCTGGTTGGAAGACGTCCAGGCTGGTTCTAACGGCATCGGCAGACGAGCATTAGCTTCAGTGACTCGGACGTTCCTCGTATAGCGCACGGCCATTGCGTGGGAGCTCGGACTCGGTTCAATTCCTCATGTTCTCTCTGACCCAGAAATACCACTTTGGCTCTGCCGCCTGATGCTGCACCAACCTCGAGGCTCTTACCAACTTTAAAAGCTTCTGTGGGAAATAGAAAAGAAAGAAAGAAAAACATATCTATATATTCCAGAGAGACCGTGAAAAAAGGTTGGAAACATCAATCAAACGTAAAAACATTAACAACGAAGAGAATTTTTTTATTATCTGGAACATTCAACTTCTCAAAGCGAACTTTTAATAACATTTTAATAACAGAATTTTATTCAGTATCTTATTTCGCAGGGCGGCGCGGTGGCTTAGTGGTTAGCACATTCAGCACTAGGGATTCCCGGTTCGAATCCCCATCTGGGTGGAGTTTACATGTTCTCCCCGTGTCCGCGTGGGTTTCCTCCGGGTTCTCCGGTTTCCTTCCACAGTCCAAAAACATGGATCGAGTCAAACGAGTTCTCCAAATTGCCCCATAGAGTGTGTTTGTGTGAGTGAGTGTGTGCCCAGCAATGGATTGCCCCCCTGTCCTGGGTGTATCTGCCCAGCGCCCGAGATGTTCTCCCCTGGATGGGCATGGGGAACCCCCCCCCCCATGACCCTAATATAGGATAGCGTTTCGGGCGCCAATCCATCACTGGGCACACACTCACTCACACACACACACTCTATATGGGGCAATTTGGAAAGCTCAATTGACTTGATCTATGTTTTTGGACTGTGGGAGGAAACCGGAGAACCTGGAGGAAACCCATGCATAGACGGGGAGAACATGGAAACTCCACCCAGATGGGGATTCGAACTGGGAATCCCTAGTGCTGAGAGGAGAACGTGCTAAACCACTAAACCACCGTGCCCTCGGCTTAGAACACTGTTTAGATATTTTGAGACAATGCACTATTTCAAAAATCTATATAAATAAATAAAACTCCAAAAGCTTTTAGCCACAGATGGTTACATCATTGTACTCCGTTTGTACTTTAGCAGGTTCTTTAGCCGTATTTAGTTGCAGCCAGGGCGGCACGGTGGCTTAGTGGTTAGCACGTTCTCCTCTCAGCACTAGGGATTCCCGGTTCGAATCCCCATCTGGGTGGAGTTTCCATGTTCTCCCCGTGTCCGCGTGGGTTTCCTCCGGGTTCTCCGGTTTCCTCCCACAGTCCAAAAACATGGCTCAAGTCAATTGAGTTCTCCAAATTGCCCCATATAGAGTGTGTCTGTGTGAGTGAGTGGGTGCCTAGGGATAGGTTGGCGCCCTGTCCTGGGTGTATCTGCCCAGCGCCCGAGACGTTCTCTCCTGGATGGGCATGGGGAACCCCCCCCCACCGCGACCCTAATATAAGATAAAGCGGAAGATAATGAATGAATGAGTTGCAGCCATGTGATTGTAAATGTCATGATAGAAGACATAGAAGATAAGATTATATGGATTATTAACAGGTGTGTAAGCAGCATGTTACTGTTGCAGCTGCTGAAAGTGGAGTGCATTCTAATTGGGGTTAGGTTGCCCTGCCCAAGGATCGATGGGACCGGGAACCGACCCGGAAACCTTCAGGTCGCAAGGCCGGTTCCTACGGCTCATTAACATCATTAACAGTCAGCGCGTAAAATCCCAAACCGTTGTGGAGCACGGCCTCCGGGACCGGGGTTCTTCAACACTGCGGCGGAACGCGGCGTAAGGAAAGCCGGTGGAACGCTAACCGGGGCTGAACGACGTCATCGAGGGGAGAGACGGCGGCTAAAAATAACATCGCTCTCGTCTTACGCAGAAGCGACGCTGAAAGCGCCGTACGCCCCGTGCATTCCAACGCTCCCCTCTTATCATCCGCGTTCTGCGTGTTGCAGGCGGATGTGGAAGGTCGCATGAGTTCAAAGACTGGGGGACAGGAGAGAGAGAGAGAGAGAGAGAGAGAGAGAGAGATGCTGTTGGATGATGAGCCTGCTGAATGCACCCCCTCCCCCCCAAAACGAACAAAAAAAGAAAAGATGCACAGAACGCGTTCTCCGTGATCAAGGAGGGATTTACAGAATTGCGTTACGCAGCGATAATGTGTATAATAATAATACGATACGATACGATACGATATGATACGATACGATAATACGAATAAATAAAAAAGAGCATTGCTTTGTGCAGAGGAGTCACTCGGGCGCTCGCTGGCGCCGTGATTAAAAACCTCTACGTTCTCGCCGCCGCCGCCGCCAAATGGCCAGAACGTAATGTTTGCCTTAGAGCTCGTTACGTCGGATGGACTCAGTGCGATTTCTTTGTCCTCGCAGTCTGGACGTCCATCCGATTGTCCCGTCTCATGCCGATTGGCTTCGTTCTCGCGTCGCGAGTCGGTGCCCGCTACTGATATCTGGCTCCATGAATTTGTTTCGGCTCCACCGGGAGCTCAGATTCCCTCGCACGGTCCAAAAAAGAAAGAAAAAAATTATTTGTACATGTGTGCGGTTGGTCGTCTGCCTTGTGGAGTGGGCGAGGGTTGGGGCAGACCAAGAGATGCCAGGGTGGCGCTGACCGCGTTGGCATGGTGATTGCCGACTGCCGGAGTGCCGGGGACCTGTCGGAGGACGGGGTAGGGGGGCACGGAGACGGGCAGGAAGACTTGCCCATCCATCCGCTTATGGATCAGGCTTTGTGCGGAAAGGGAACCCGAAAGTTCGTCCTTCCCCAAACTGTTCTCACGATGTTGGAATCGTGCAGCTGTAACGATAACAAGGCAATAAGCTATGAGAGGGCGTGGCCATATCGGGAACAGACGCGTGGGTGCAGCAGAATACAGTTACGACAGTTTCCCATGATTTATTTTCAATAACACACAACCTCGAGTGTCTTATTCCTTTCCTAAAACACTTACAAAACACACTCTACGTCTTTGTCTCTCGTCTTCTACGACAAAAACCTAGTCCGGGTTTTAAAGGGAATGCCGATCGCTGAGTAACAGGATTTCCGGTTTCTCTAACAATTTAAACACGGCCATCTACTAGCCGAATTACAGAACGCAGTTTATAGAAAACATCTGGACTATAATGTATTGTATATCACGCACACGATACAAACGTGAAGGTGTGCGTTATTGTCAATAATGACACGGCTGGACAAACGGCTCAGCCAATCAGATTTAAGTAGCTGTTATTCCCGTTTGATAAACCTGTTAAAACCTCGTGTTTAGGTTATGAGTTGCTCTTTCTCTCTCTCTCTCGCTCTCTCTCTTTCTCTCTCTCACTCTCTCGCTCTCGCCCTCTCTCTCTCTCTCTCTCTTGCTCTCTCTCAGTTCCAATGCCCATCCCCATCCAGGGGAGAACGTCTCAGGCGCTGGGCAGATAGACCCAGGACAGGACGCCAATCTATCGCTGGGCACACACTCACACACTCACTCACACAGACACACTCTATATGGGGCAATTTGGAGAACTCAATTGACCTTGATCCATGTTTTTGGACTGTGGAAGGAAACCAGAGAACCCAGAGGAAACCCACACGGACACGGGGAGAACATGAAAACTCCACCCAGATTGGGATCCGAACCGGGAATCCCCAGCGCTGAGAGGAGAACATGCCAAACCACTAAGCCACCGTGCCGCCCCTCCCTAAAACATGACAAATTTAAAAATAATAAACTGCTTGTTGGTGGTGAAGTCATTAGCATGTTCTCCTCTCAGCGCTGGGGATCCACGTTCCTCATGTTCGCATCCTCATGGGGCTCATGGGTTTTCCCCAGGTTCTCCGGTTTCAAGGTGAATAGACTGCTCTAAATTGCCCCTTTGTTGTGTGTGTTTGCGCGTACCGAGCGATGGATCGGTGCATTTCTCGATGATCCAGTCTGCAGGTGATGATGTCACAGTTTATGGAGCACCTCTAACCCCCTTTTGTCTCGCTCTCGCTTTAAGGTCTGCTGCCTGAAGGAATCCCCGTCCTCTTGACTTCCCGACTTTTGCAAGCGGCCCGGAGAGAGGAGGCGTCGCCGACATGTTCAGCACCAAAAGGTCAGAGTGACATCACGGTTTTCCTGTCGGTCCTCATAGACCTGTGTGATATCGGGTGTGAGAATAACACACACACCACGGGACGACCTTTAAGAGCTAGTCCTGAATTTAATATTTTATTTATTTACCGTATTTTCCGGACTATAAGGCGCACCTAAAAGCCTAAAATGTTCCCAGAAATCGGACGTGTGCATTATAATCCGGTGCCTTATACGTGTACTGAGTTCCAAAATCTATTAAAGTATTGTTGGTGTTGTCCCCACATCGCCGCCCTGCTGGTCTGTGACTCCATGCGCGCTCATCTCACAGAAAAGCCGAGTGAAGAAAATTAATCCGGAGCTCGCCGTCATTCCGGGAGGATTAAATAAAGAACTCCGACCGCTGGACGTTGGCGTAAACGGGGCGTTTAAAGTAAAGTCGCGGGCGGCGTGGGAGCGATGGATGATAGACGGTGAACACACGTTTACTAAAACTCGGGAGGCGGCGGCGGGGCGAGTTACACCACCGTCTGTGAACGGATCGTGGACGTCTGGGCCGAGGTTTCTGCCGTGACCGTCGTCCGAGCTTTCGCGAAAGTCGGCGTCGTCGCCGAACGGCCGCCCGGAGACGAGACGGACTCGGACATCGATGAGAGGGAACACCGGAGTGCTCGATAGAGAACCAGCTTTTTAATTCAGACACAGAAGACGAGGACGCTGATGGATTTGAGGGAGAAGAGATTAAAATAATGTGTTTTATCAAGTAGTAGAATAAACTTCAATTATAAATCAGCGTTTTGCATCCTTTACTTTTCTTGTAGATCGTATGTTTTAGCGAGTGCCTTATAATACAGAGCCGTACAGAATAAGAACCGTACAGAAATAGAGTCCCTAATTCAGACTGCGCCTTATAGTACGGTGCGCCTTATACGTGGCTCAAATACAGAAATAAACCCCGTAATTCAGACTGTGCCTTATTATACGGTGCGCCTTATGGTCCAGAAAATACGGTATTTATTGCTGATGAGAAATCCTGGTTGTCATTAGGATTTAGGAAATGCGTTTCGGTTCGTTTACACACGTTGAGATACTTATACGTTAAACGCACGGCACGCTGGTACAAAGTGGGCGTGACCGGACCCAACCACACGGGACAGGACCACATGAAACGAATAATAATAATAATAATAATAATAATAATACGAATTATCCATCCATCCATTATTTTCCGCTTTATCCTCTATTAGGGTCGCAGGGGGGGCTCCCCATGTCCATCCGGGGAGGGTGCTGAGCAGAATGACCCAGGACAGGGCACCAATCTATCGCTGGTCACACACTCAGTCACACACACACACACACTCTATATGGGGCAATTTGGAGAACTCAATTGACCCACGCGGACACGGGGAGAACATGGAAACTCCACCCAGATTGGGATTCGAACTGGGAATCCCTAGTGCTGAAAGGAGAACATGCAAAACCACTAATCCACCGTGTCGCCCCTGATACGAATTGGTTTAATTTAAATCTATATAAAATTCTTTAGGACATGTGAACATACACCATACTACATACACACTCTATAATGTCCACCAGCATGTCCACCTCAGTAGAACGTCTGTCGGTCAAACGTTCCCTCAAGCGTCCGCCAGTATAGACTGTAATGGACTGCGCACCACCCGCCAACTGCCCCTCCATCTACCCTGTCAGAATCCAGGTGGCATTATCATGTTTCACATACGGGAGCTTTAATAACATCCCCGTGTTGTATGTTCATTCATTATCTCCCTCTTTTATCCTCTATTAGGGTCGCGGGGGGGTTCCCCATGCCCATCCAGGGGAGAACGTCTCAGGCGCCGGGCAGATAGACCCAGAACAGGGCGCCAATCCATCGCTGGGCACACACTCACTCACACAGACACACTCTATATGGGGCAATTTTGAGAATTCAATTGACGTGATCCATGCTTTTGGACTGTGGGAGGAAACTGGAGAACCCGGAGGAAACCCACGCAGACACGGGGAGAACATGGAAACTCCACCCAGATGGGGATTCGAACCGGGAATCCCTAGTGCTGAGAGGAGAACGTGCCAAACCACTAAGCCACCGTGCCGCCTCGTGTTTTTATTGTTTATATAAATTTACAGGTATATACTCGAAAGGTTCCTTCCTAAGAAACGAGCTTTGAATTTCATCTTCCGTCGGCTGTGTTTTCGGATTTCTAATATTGTCTTACGTCTGCCGTCTCACCTCCTTCACTGAGTGACACCGGAGACGTCCTCCGAGCGCACGCAGACTGCACCTTTAATTAAAACCCCTTCATGAAATTTTCAGACGGTCCGCGGGCGCCGGCGCTCAGCCTTCGATTCTATCAGGAGGACGTCTGAACCTGAGACAGGATGCCGCGGATCCTCAAAAAATAGAATCGATCGGCTCTAATTGTTTTTTTTTATTGATTTTAAATGACTACATGGGATTTAACGCTACAGTCGTCCCCCTAATTCACCTTGAATTGATGTTTTTCAACTGTGGGAGGAAAATGGAGAACCCTGAGGAAACCCACATGGACACAGGGAGAACATGATCTACCCAGATTGGGATTCCAACCTGAATCCCCAGCAATAGGAGGAGAACATGCTAATCACAACACCGCCCGACAGTCTTACATTCCGTCTGTATATATAAGGGTGGGGGGGGTGTTGTGATTAGCATGTTCTCCTCTTATTGCTGGGGATTCAGGTTGGAGTCCCAATCTGGGTAGATCATGTTCTCCCTGTGTCCATGTGGGTTTCCTCTGGATTGTCCAGTTTCCTCCCACAGTTCAAAAACATCAATTCAAGGTGAATTGGCTGCTCTAAATTGCCCCTATATAGTGTACACCCAGCGATGGATTGGCAGGTGTATTTTTTTAGTATCTGATTTAGGGGTGTCTTCAACTAAGGATTTTCATAGTCGAATCTGATTCGTCAGATTTTCCCTATAGTCGACTGATGGTCGAATCAGTTAAAATTTCACCACAAGATGGCGCTATAAGCGTGTGTTTTTTTTTTTTTTATTTAACTTGTTTTTCTGCTCATTTGGAATGTGCAACTAACTGCAGGGGGAGCTTTCTTAATGTGTAGCCTATTGTTAAAGC
This sequence comes from Corydoras sp. C115, assembly GCA_019802505.1. Taxonomy (NCBI): domain Eukaryota; kingdom Metazoa; phylum Chordata; class Actinopteri; order Siluriformes; family Callichthyidae; genus Corydoras; species Corydoras sp. C115. Next base: position 364,063 of record JAFMOC010000171.1, on the reverse strand, counting down.
GCACACATCATTTAAAAAAAAAATTAACAGAAATTAGGATGATTTTATTTGACAAAAGGCTATATATGTATAAAACGAAAACAAAGACATTTCATGTAAAAACTAATGCTTAGCAGCAGCCATGGGCGCCCCCATGTGGTCAAAATGGTACATTCGACTATGAGGTTCATAGTCGACTACGGTTCTCCGAATCGAATCGTCGAATCAGCGAATATTGCAGCGCACCCCTAATCTGGATTTGAGAACTGGATTCATTTTCATTAGAAATTGGGAAAATCTAAGCTTTTATTTAAATTTTTTTTAATTAGGTTAATCGAGGTAGCCATTTTATTGGATGTGCTGTTATCAGCCCAAATCCAATCACTGTTCTGAATATACTGCGTCTAATCCGACCCACTGCTTATTAATCTATATTAATCTATATATTTTAAGCAGAAGGCGTCTCCGTGGTTGGACCTGATGTTCTCTACGTCCCACCTAACGTGAACTTACGGATCGGATGATCGGATGTTCGGAGGTTAACCCGGTCCGATCTAAATTCATAGCTCTCGAGCCTCTGCGGCTTAAACCTCCCCGCGGTGTAAAATCATTGTTGGGGTTCAGGCAGCTTCAGATAAGCCGGGCTTTAATAAGCTTCGCCAATGTTTACATCCCGCAGCAGCGCTAAACCCCGTCCCTGCGTCTCCGAGCGGCAGCCTCATTACCGACCCATCATCTCTGATCCTCGCCCCAACCCAGACCGGGCGCTGCTATTTTCGGCATCGTTTCGAAATCCAGCCGCTCTGATCTGACCCGCAGCGCCACCTGTCTCATCGAGGACGATGAGTCCCCCCCCCACTGAGCCTCGGTGCTCCCAAGGTTTCCTCCTTAAAATAACAACATAACAGGGAGTTTTTTCTTGCCACTGTCGCTTGCTCTTTGGGGGTTTAAAGGCTTACCGTAAAGCTGCTTTGTGATGATGTACGGCCGCATGGCTGAGCGGAGTCATGAGCTGAAGGTTCACGCTGGAGGTCCTTTCCTCCAACTGCGAGACAGAAGTGAAATGTGTGAACTTATTCAGCGACTCTGTCAGAAATTTGTTGTATGCAGCGCGAGTTTGCATGTTCTCCCTGTGTCTCTGAGTGGCAGTGCCCCATGCTTTACAGTTGGCAGAGGTTCCATACTGGTGCTGCTGTTGAATTCAAGTTTAAGTTTAGTCTGTTTATAAAAAGCTTTACAAAACTCGATAAATCTGATTGGCTGAGCCGTTTGTCCAGCCGTGACATTACTGACAATAACACACAGCACTGTGCGCTTCACATTCGTATCAATGTGTGATATACAACACCTATTTTCCTAAATTTTTTTAATGAACTACGTTCTGTAATCTTAGGCGGTGATGGCAGTATACGATCGTTACAGAAACCGGAATCCTGTTACTCAGCGAACAGCGTTCACGTTAAAAACTGGACTAGATTACGTTGCAGAAGACCAGATTATTAATGTTTTTAATGATTGTGTATTATTGTGAATAAATCATGGGAAAGAGGACCAACAAAACTTCTTCTTTCCCGTGATTTATTTACAATAATGCCACGCCCTCTCGTACCTTATGGATTTAGTATACCTTATAGAAACCTTGTGAGGACCGGCGCTATGTGAGCGACAAAAATGTGTAGGACACTACGATACAGGGATCAATTCACCTTGAATCCTTGTTTTTGGACTGTGGAACCATTACATAAATTAATTTAATAATTCTTTAATAGGCGGCACGGTGGCTTAGTGGTTTAGCACGTTCGCCTCTCAGCACTAGGGATTCCCGGTTCGAATCCCCATCTGGGTGGAGTTTCCATGTTCTCCCCGTGTCTGCGTGGGTTTCCTCCGGGTTCTCCGGTTTCCTCCCACAGTCCAAAAACATGGATCAAGTCAATTGAATTCTCCAAAAAAATTGCCCCATGTAGAGTGTGTCTGTGTGAGTGAGTGTGTGCCCAGCGATGGATTGGCGCCCTGTCATGGGTCTATCTGCCCAGCGCCCGAGACGTTCTCCCCTGGATGGGCATGAGGAACCCCCCCGCGACCCTAATAGAGGATAAAGCGGGAGATAATGAATAAAGGAATTCTTTAATATTCTGTAAATAATTTTCGGCAGCTTGCTCACTTTAATGTGGGTGTTTTTCCGGTGGCTCTTGGTGCTCTGCCACCGAACCCGCGCTGTGATTAACAGAAGCCCGATATCGACAGATTCAGATTGACACTCGCGCTCGCTCTCGCACTGGATTATTAATGCCCGCAGATGAGAGCGGAAGCAGCCGCTCGTCCTCCCTCCGCTGGAAACGCGAAACCTGCCGAGAGGACGGCGTCACTCAAAACCGTGCCCGTCCAATCAGGTCGCGGTGAGGAAGAGGATGCCGTTCTGGACTTGCGTCTCGGTTCTGATTCAGCATCGGATGAGTCCTACTTTTGATTATAGGCGGATTAGACCCACGGCAGATTGTACGGCTGATTCTGATCAGTAAAACGTTTTTAACGCTGGTTTTCGTGGAACCACGAAAATTTTCGTTGTGTGTGTGTGCGCGCAAATCCCCCGCTCCCCTGCAGTGCGCCACTTAGTGTCCATTGTTGTCCTTGTTGGTAAGAAAGAGATGCATACATATGTATCAGAATGTTTTATTAAAAAAAAAAAAGTATGTACACTAGGGGTGAGCTGCAATATTCGCTGATTCGACGATTCGATTCGGAGAACCGTAGTCGACTATGAACCTCATAGTCGAATGTACCATTTTGACCACACGGGGGTGCCCATGGCTGCTGCTAAGCATTAGTTTTTACATGAAATGTCTTTGTTTTCGTTATATATATATATATATATATAGCCTTTTGTCAAATGAAATCATCATAATTTCTAGAAAAAAAAAGAAAAACAAAAAAAGGTTTTCTTTTGTTAGAAAAACAAGTAAAATATAAAAAAAAAACATTTTTAAAAACTATGCTTATAGCGCCATCTTGTGGTGAAATTTTAACTGATTCGACTATCAGTCGACTATAGGGAAAATCTGACGAATCAGATTCGACTACGAAAATCTGTAGTTCAATACAGCCCTAATGTACACGCTAAATAACAAGCATGCGAAATAAAATCAAGGCGCAACTGAATTATTGTTTTCAATATAAACTAAAATAAAGTACGACTTCTAAAAATAAACTTAGGTATGTCTGTGTGTCTGAATGTCTACATTTAGGACACAGTTTGCTGTAAAGTTAGTTTGAGGACTCTGTCTGAATGTCTACAAATAAAATAAAACAGATATCTACAGTCACTGAAAGTATGTTCGATTTCACTAAACTCTTTCCCGTGATTTATTCACAATAATGCCACGCCCTCTCATACCTTATGGATTTAGTATACCTTATAGAAACCTTGTGAGGACCGGGGCTATGTGATCGACTGAAAAGTGTAGGACACTAAGATGCAGGGATCATGTGTCCTTTAAAAAATGTCAATTAAGAGCGACCAATTCACCTTGAATCCTTGTTTTTGGACTGTGGAACCATTAAATAGCTCTGTCTGAATGTCTGTAGATATCTGTTTCATTTTATTTGTAGTCACTGAAAGTATGTTCGATTTCACTAAACGCTTTCCCGTGATTTATTCACAATAATGTTGCAGAATGTCTCATTGCAGAACGTCTGTTACTGCATCGCATTCGGCTGAATTTCAGGGAATTTACCTTTGAATTCAGGTTTCACCTGTAAGGCAGAGGGGTGGACGGGCTTTGGGTCGTTATGCATATGAATAGCTGCCTGATGACCCCTTAATGGTTCAAAAAAAGGGGGGCTGTTGTCCTCAGAATTTCAAGAGTCCAGGACGATCAGTGTTAATTGGGTCATTAGGGGCTCGTTCGTCTTCCAGACTGACGCCATGTGTTACGCTTATTGATGTGAAGCACCGAAAACACGGACGCTAAACGCATCGCGGTCTGTAAAGTCGTTTACGTCGGTGTAGCAGCAGCAGTGTTCATTATAATGAGTTTCTGTCCATTTTTTTAATTAAATAAAAACTCATAAAATAGTGCGGCAGGGTGAGCGAGGGCGTTTGGCATGTTCTCCCTGTCTTTGCTTAAAAAAAACATGCAAGTTCCATAAAACATGCAAGTGGGTTAACTGAATGTGGGCGTGTGTGCACATGGCGCTCTGTGGGGGGAACTGGCAAGCCACCCACGGTAAAGCCCCGTCTGGCGCCCCATGATTACGGGATTGATTTCAGACCCCCTGCAACTCAAATTACTCAAGTGGCTCGGAGAATAAATAAAACCAGTGATTTTACTGCAGCGACAGATGAGTTTATATATGTGTGTGTGTGTGTGTGTGTGTGTGTATGTACAGTATATACACTGCATGGCCAGGTCACCCTCTGGATGTGACTGATCTGGTGAAGGGGGGGGGGTCACTCAAAGGGTGTGTCCTGTTTTTTTTTTTTTTCTTTTTTGCCCTGGCAGTGTATATACAGGAGACCGAGTAAGATTAGGGTGGCTGAGGATGGAGCCTCCAGGCAGCAGGTGGAGGGGAGGAAGGCTGAGGAGGAGGTGGTACATCCTATCCCAGTGACCCGGGATCAAATGTCTACAATCAGCTCAATACAAAATCCTCCGCAACACAATGCTGCCATAACGAATCCAGTTTAAATGTCACCTGGATGGAATAACGGGCTTCGCTCCATTCTGTAACATCAATGATATCAAGTAAACTCCGCCCACTTTAGTAGGAACGGCTTCTACACTCCCTGTTTATCCATCCATCCATCCATCCATCCATTATCTTCCACTTTATCCTCTATTAGGGTCGTGGGGGGGGGGGGGGTTCCCAATGCCCATCCAGGGGAGAACGTTTCGGGCGCTGGGCAGATACACCCAGGACCGGATGCCAATCTATCACTGGGCACACACACACTCACACTCTATATGGGGCAATTTGGAGGACTTGATCCATGTTTTTGGACTGTGGAAAGAAAAACGGAGAACCCGGAGGAAACCCACGCGGACACGGGGAGGACATGGAAACTCCACCCAGATGGGGATTTGAACCGGGAATCCCTAGTGCTGAGAGGAGAACATGTTAAACCACTAAGCCAGCGTGCCGCCACTCCCTGTTTATATTTTTATTTACATTTACATGAGGTCCCTATATGTAGGTATATAAATGGATTTTGTTATATATATATATATATATATATATATATATATATATATATATATATATATATATATATATATATATATAGGCGGCACGGTGGCTTAGTGGTTTAGCATGTTCTCCTCTCAGCGCTAGGGATTCCCGGTTCGAATCCCCATCTGGGTGGAGTTTCCATGTTCTCCCCGTGTCCGCGGGGGTTTCCTCCGGGTTCCCCGATCTCCTCCCAAAGTCCAAAAACATGGATCAAGTCAATTGAATTCTCCAAATTGCCCCATATAGAGTGTGTGTGTGAGTGAGTGTGTGCCCAGCGATGGATTGGCGCACTGTCCTGGGTCTATCTGCCCAGCGCCCGAGACGTTCTCCCCTGGATGGGCATGGAGAACCCAACAGTGACCCTAATAGAGGATAAAGCGGGAGATAATGAATGAATGAATATATATATATATATATATATATTTATATAGTTTTCTCCTGCAGTGTTATAGTTATAGTGTTCTAAACCGCCACTGTGACCTTCATGGAAATGAATAAGTCATAACTGAAGACTTGATATAAATGTGAATAAGACGCTGCGTACGTCTCCATAACTCTGTTCAAGGATTTCATTGAGGCTGCAAATTAAACCGAGCATCGACCCTGATCACCTGACCTATATAGAAGTTGCCGGGAGACCAAATTGCCTCTGAGTATATTGGATGTGATTTAATTCTTTCGGCGAGATGAGAGGACAGACGGAGGCCCTGCTGCAAATTAAACATTTTAATGAGCGAACCGAAAAAAGACGCCGGCGTGGAAATCGGACCCGGCGCTTTGATGCCGAGCGGCGTGTGAAAGTCGGGGCCGCGATGCTCGTATGCCACCTTTTATTGATTTTACTAAGTCAATACGTGATTGCGGCACGCTGGCTTAGTGGTTGGCACGTTCTCCTCTCAGCGCTAGGGATTCCCGGTTCGAATCCCCATCTGGGTGGAGTCTCCATGTCCTCTCCGTGTCCGCGTGGGTATCCTCCCACAGTCCAAAAACATGGATCAAGTCAATTGAGTTCTCTAAATTGCCCCATATAGAGTGTCTGTGTGAGTGAGTGTGTGTCCAGCGATAGATTGGCGCCCTGTCCTGGGTGTATCTGCCCAGCGCCCGAGACGTTCTCCCCTGGATGGGCATGGGGAACCCCCCCCACAACCCTAATAGAGGATAAAGCGGGAGATAATGAATGAATGAATAATACGTGATTGCGGCATGGTGGCTTAGTGGTTTAGCATGTTCTCCTCTCAGCACTAGGGATTTCCGGTTTGAATCCCCATCTGGGTGGAGTTTCCATGTTCTCCCCGTGTCCGCGTGGGTTTCCTCCGGGTTCTCCGGTTTCCTCCCACAGTCCAAAAACATGGATCAATTCAATTGAGTTCTCCAAATTGCCCCATATAGAGTGTGTCTGTGTGAGTGAGTGTGTGCCCAGCGATGGATTGGCACCCTGTCCTGGGTGTATCTGCCCAGAGCCCGAGACGTTCTCCCCTGGATGGGCATGGGGAACCCCACCGCGACCCTAATAGAGTATAAAGCGGGAGATAATGAATGAATGAATGAATAATACATGATTGCGGCACGGTGGCTTAGTGGTTTAGCATGTTCTCCTCTCAGTGCTAGGGATTCCCGGTTCGAATCCCCATCTGGGTGGAGTTTCCATGTTCTCCCCGTGTCTGCGTGGGTTTCCTCCGGGTTCTCCGGTTTCCTCTCACAGTCCAAAAACATGGATGAAGTCAATTGAATTCTCCAAATTGCCCCATATAGAGTGTGTGTGTGTGAGTGAGTGTGTGTCCAGAGATAGATTGGCGTCCTGTCCTGGGTGTATCTGCCCAGCGCCCGAAACGTTCCCCTCTGGATGGGCATGGGGAACCCCCCCTCCCACCGTGACCCTAAGAGAGGATAAAGCGGGAGATAATGAATGAATAATACGTGATTGGAGGCAGAACAGTTTCGAGGTTCGTTGGTTCCGCCGGTTGCATTTTCCTTTTTGAGTGATGTTCTAAGCACTCACCAGAACACTCGTGTCCTCGGTGGACAGATTGAGAGACAGCATGTTGGCCGGACGACGTTCACACTCGAGTCGCTCCGGCTAAACTGTATTGCAGGAAGCGACTCCGTGCCCAGAGCGAGCGTGGAGTGCCAACAGTCCAGAGTCTCCGGGTTACCGGCGTGCATACGGCACCTTCCCCTCCAACTGCACTCAGACGACTTGGGCTCGTCCCGTTACGGCGCCAAGGTCACACGGAGGTCAAATCCTCGCGACGCGCTCCGTCCAGTCGTCATCGTCGAGTCCGCGATGGTGCGCCGAAGGGGATTTGTCGGTCGGCTCTTCAAAGAGAGCAGCGATGTCTGTAGACGTACTTTAATCTCTGCACTTTCATCTCCATCGCCGTATTAAAACGCAGCAGATTAAAGATCAGCAAATGACCTCTGCTGCCAAAGCACAAGGGCGCGCACCACCAATCTCCTGAATGGATTGGGTGCGTGATTCGCTCGCTCCATCAGGGACGGAAAATAAACAGCACAGATGAATCCGTTATTAAATATACTCTGCAGGGCCGGGAGCTCGTCCGAACGGACGGACGGATGAGCGCACGCTTAGCTGCACTGAGCTTAGCTCCACGAAGAGGGTGGTGCAATAAGGCAGTAAGACATGAGAGGGCGTGGCATTGGTGTTATTAGTCCTGACATGTCGCAGAGTGCAGTTAGACCTTTTTCTGTGATTTATTCGCAATAATGCACAACCTCGAGTGTCTTATTACTTTAATAAAACGCTTACAAACACACTTTAATAATAAAAAAAAACAAGGTTTGATTTAGAAAAGTGCTTATTGAAAACAAAATTGTTAATATCCTGGCACGTGATCTCGTCCGGTTTTTAAATCTAACACTGATCGCTGAGTAACAGGATTTCTCTTGCATTCAAAAACTGCCATCTAGTGGCCAAATTATAGAACATAGTTTATAAAACTACATTCACGTTTATATTTACATTTAGTCATTTAGCAGACGCTTTTATCCAAAGCGGCTACCGTATTTTCCGGACTATAAGGCGCACCTAAAAGCCTAAAATGTTCCCAGAAATCGGACGTGCGCATTATAATCCGGTGCACCTTATACGTGTACTGAGTTCCAAATTCTATAAAAATATTGTTGTGCGACCGGGTGGTTTTTTGTTCCACACATCGCCGCCCTGCTGGTCTGTGACTCCATGCGCGCTCATCTCACAGAAAGCCGAGTGAAGAAAATGAATTGGGAGCTCGCCATCATTCCGGGAGGATTAAATAAAGAACTCGGACCGCTGGACGTTGGTGTAAACGGGGCGTTTAATGTAAAGTCGCGGGCGGCGTGGGAGCGATGGATGATAGACGGTGAACACACGTTTACTAAAACTCGGGAGGCGGCGGCGGGGCGAGTTACGCCACCTTCTCTGAATGGGTTGTGGACGCCCGGGCCGAGGTTTCTGCCGTGACCGTCGTCCGAGCTTTCGCGAAAGCCGGCGTCGTCGCCGAACGGCCGCCCGGAGACGAGACGGACTCGGACATCGATGAGAGGGAACGCCGGAGTGCTCGATAGAGAACCAGCTTTTTAATTCAGACACAGAAGACGAGGACGCTGATGGATTTGTGGGAGAAGAGAGATTAAAATAATGTGTGTTTTATCAAGTAGTAGAATAAACTTCAATTATAAATCAGCGTTCTGCATCCTTTACTTTTCTTGTAGATCGTATGTTTTAGCGAGTGCCTTATAATACGCTGCCGTACAGAATAAGAATAGACCCCGTAATTCAGGTGCGCCTTATGGTCCGGAAAATACGGTATATCGGGAATCGGCTCGCCGTTTATATTAATCTGTATTTTATGATTTAAAATAATGTATTATATATCACGCAATGATGCGAATGTGGGGCGCTTAGAGATGTGTGTAATCGATGTCACGGCTGGACCGTCAGATCGATTAATGCTGTCTGTGGTCCTCATTGTTTCCCGGCATGTGACATCACTCGGCACTGGGGAGGTCATTTCCGCGCTGCGCGTCCTCACGTCCTCTCGTCCCCAGACTTTGTAAACCTGCGGGCGGAGTTGTAGAGTTGTTGTGGGACATTCTAGCTGACGCCGATGGAGGCTCTGATAACGATGCTGCACACAGGAACGTGATGATCCACCACCACCATGTTTGCTCCCGTCTCCGGTCCTCATCCGCTCGCCGTCCAGACTCTGGCCTTTCATAAAGACGCTTTAGTCAGGGAATAAAACGCATATCCCTGCACCCCCCCCCCCCCCCCCCCCCCCCATTACCCCAACGGAGTTGATTCATCTTCAGGCTTGATTTGTGAAGCACCGATGCAAAGCTAAATGCGTCCTGACAGTCCGGTCCACCCATCTGAAACGCTCTGAGAAATACCCCCCTCCCCCCCACTGCTCCCCTCAACCAAACGAGAATTCAGCTCGCAACTGAGAGCGAGATACGGGGGGTGGGGGTGGGGGGGGTCAGTAAAACGCAAAAGAACCTGCAGTTTATTTTTTATACGTGATAAACGTGATGGTAACCTCTAGGGCCGAGACGATGCGTGATGGTAACCTCTAGGGCCGAGACGATGACCGATTCTGATTCTGACGATACGATTATTGTCTGAAAAAAATAATCACGATATCACGATACAACGCACAGTTTCTTATGGGGCCAGGTCCCCAATCCATTGCTGGGCACACACACACACACACACATATATATATATATATATATATATATATATATATATATATATATATATATATATATATATAGGGGCAATTTAGAGCAGTGGGCGGCACGGTGGCTTTGTGGTTTGGCACTTTCGCCTCTCAGTGCTAGGGATTCCCCGTTCGAATCCCCATCTGGGTGGAGTTTCCATGTCCTCCCCGTGTCCGTGTGGGTTTCCTCCGGGTTCTCTGCTTTCCTCCCACAGTCCAAAAACATGGATCAAGTCAATTGAGTTCTCCAAATTGCCCCATATAGAGTGTGTGTGTGTGAGTGAGTGTGTGCCCAGCGATAGATTGGCGCCCTGTCCTGGGTGTATCTGCCCAGCGCCCGAGACGTTCTCCCCTGGATGGGCATGGGAACCCCCCCCCACCGTCCCTAATAGAGGATAAAGTGGAAGATAATGAATGAATGAATTTAGAGCAGCCAATTCACCTTGAATCCATGTTTTTGGACCGTGAGAGGAAACCAAAGAATCAGGGAAAAACCACACGGACACAGGGAGAACATGCAAACAGGTGCTGAGAGGAGAACATGCCAACCACCACGCCACCGTGCCACCCCACCGAGAACCAACCGAGCTCCGAGGTGTGCGGACGAGCGACGGGCCCCTAACATCACAGGAGCCGAACACGTGACCACGTGAGCTCAACGCATGTCTCCTATCGGACTTAATTATAGATAACACCGATCACCTGCGCCAAATGCCCCCCCGCCGGCCCCCCGAGGGCCCTAACGAGCCCCTTTCATCTCGCAACGGCGGTAATAACATCGATTAGAATCTGCGCCGAGCCACTTCTGCCGCGCCGGCGCTTCATTTAAACGTTCCGTCCGGGGTGTTAGAACGGGAGAACGGGGACGTACGGAGAACCGGACGACGGTGGAGGAGTTATTAAAGGACGCAGCGTGTGTTTTCTACAGAATTATGATTCATGTTTATTCTCCTTAATGGTCTGTACTTCTGTAATCACAGATCACATTCCATTAGCGCCATAAGTTCGTTAAATGCCGACTAACGATCCTGAGATGTAGAAATCTAATGTGGAGGTTCAGGATTATTAAGCGGCGTAATGGCTCTCGCACATTTATACACCGCCTCATTAATATTAAAAAGACGTCCGCATGAGGTCACCGCGCACACGCTTTGATCTGAAGTTACTCATGAAGAACAACCGGGGTCCCAACGCAGGGCACCGATACAGTGAGGGTTAGGGGCCTCGCTCAAGGGCCCGCATTGGTAACGTTATGGTTACCGGTTCAGATTAAAGGGGGGGGGGAGTTTTTCTCAGGGTTCTCCAGGCTTCCTACCACAGTCCTAGTACATGGATTCAAGGTGAATCGGCTGCTCTAAATTGCCCCTATGTGGTGAGTGTGCCCAGCGATGGATTGGCACCCTTGTGCTGGGTGTATCTGCAATGTATCACATTGGTAACATTATGATGGGCACAGGGTTAGAACCCCCGACCGGTTCAGATTAAAGGGGGTGAGTTTTTCTCAGGGTTCTCCAGGCTTCCTACTACAGTCCTAGTACATGGATTCAAGGTGAATTGCCCCTATGTGGTACGCGTGCCCAGTGATGGATTGGCACCCTTGTGCTGGGTGTATCTGCGATGTATCACATTGGTAACATTATGATGGGCACAGGGTTCGAACCCCCGACCGGTTCAGATTAAAGGGGGTGAGTTTTTCTCAGGGTTCTCCAGGCTTCCTACCACAGGCCTACTACATGGATTCAAGGTGAATTGGCTGCTCTAAATTGCCCCTATGTGGTAAGCATGCCCAGCGATGGATTGGCACCCTTGTGCTGGGTGTATCTGCGATGTATCACATTGGTAACATTATGATGGGCACAGGGTTAGAACCCCCGACCGGTTCAGATTAAAGGGGGTGAGTTTTTCTCAGGGTTCTCCAGGCTTCCTACCACAGTTCTAGTACATGGATTCAAGGTGAATCGGCTGCTCTAAATTGCCCCTATATAGTGAGTGTGTCCAGTGATGGACTGGCACCCTTGTGCTGGGTGTATCTGCAATGTATCACATTGGTAACATTATGATGGGCACAGGGTTAGAACCCCCGACCGGTTCAGATTAAAGGGGTGAGTTTTCCTCAGGGTTCTCCAGGTTTCCTTCCACAGTCCTAGTACATGGATTCAAGGTGAATTGGCTGCTCTAAATCGCCCCTATGTGGTGAGCGTGCCCAGCGATTGATTGGCACCCTTGTGCTGGGTGTATCTGCCCCGCACCTGAAATCTAAAGAGCCCATCTTAATGTCCGGGGTCCGAACACAGGGGCCACATTGGTAACATTATGAAGGACACAGGTTTAGAACCCCCAACCGGTTCAGATTAAAGGGGGGGGGGGGAGTTTGCATGTTCTCCGCATGCCTGTGTGGGTTTCCTCAGGGTTCTCCAGGTTTCCTACCACAGTCCTAGTACATGGATTCAAGGTGAATTGGCTACTCTAAATTGCTGCTATATGGTGAGTGTGCCCAGGGATGGATTGGCACCCTGTCCGGGGTGTATCTGCCCAGCACCTGAAATCTAAAGAGCCCATCTTAATGACCGGGGTCCGAACACAGGGGCCACATTACATTTACATTATGATGGACACAGGGTCAGAACCCCCAACGGGTTCAGATGGGGGGGTGTTTGCATGTTCTCCCCATGCCTCCGTAGGTTTCCTCTGGGTTCTCTGGTTTCCTCCCACAGTCCAAATACATGCATTCAAGGTGAATTGGCTGCTTTAAATTGCCCCTATGTGGTAAGTGTGCCCAGTGATGAATTAGCACCTGAAATCTAAGGAGCCCATCTTAATGACCGGGGTCCGAGCACAGGGGCCACATTGGTAACACACAAGGTTAGAACCCCCAAACGTTTCAGATTAATGGCCCAACACCCCAAACACTGGCAGCTTAAGGGGTAAAAATCAGTCCAAAGTTTGGACACGCCCCTTTCTGGACTATAACAGACTGTAGTCCATCTGTGTTTCTTTGTTTTCGTTAGTCCCCTGTTGGTTCTCGGTTCCCTTTTGGTCAGGACCCTCACAGAACAGGGGTCATTCGGCTGGTGCTCCATTGTGCACCCGTCCCTCTCGTTTCCCTCCGAGATGTTTTTATCCGAAAACTCGAGTTTGGAGTCTGATCTCCGTCATCATGCGAAAAGCACTGCGAGCCTTTTTTACATTTATTTATTTATTTATTAATTTATTTATTTATTTTTACATAATAGACATTTAAAGAGCAACAATGCACATCGAGCTCTACAAACCTCTTCTGATTTGCATAAATATATGTTAAATAAAGCAGTGACTTATAAAACAAGCCACTTGTGTGTGAGTGTGTGTGAGTGTGTGTGTGTGTGTGTGAGTGTGTGTGTGTGTGTGTGTGTGTTGTCGGAGGCATAAAGGCTGACATTTTCAAACGAGCACAGGCTTCAGTCAGAGGAATTACATAATAGTCATCGTCGTGTTTAAAAGCCCCGGGACTCGGACAGTAATTAATAAGAAAGGTCAGTTTGCGCGGCTTCACCCGCCGTCCGGCGGCGTCCGGCGCGCGGCGCTCACGGCCAGAACGAGTCGTTTCCGTCGCACCGTGTGACGGAGAACGTCGGGGGAAAAACGTCGAGGTGAAGTCCGGACCGAGCCCCCAAGTTCAGTCCTCATGCCGTTTTTAAAAAACGCTGCGACAGAACCACGAGCAGCCGAACAGAACGTCGAACCCGTGCAGAGTCGGCGGGTTATGGGTATGAGGTTATTTTAGGGTTCGGACGAAGATACAGAAGGTAAGACTGTGAGTCTGCAGAAGTGTGCTGGATTAGACAGTCCATGTATTTTTTTTTTTTTTTATGGCCCGTGGGCCACTTGCAGCTCTTTATCGGCCCCTCCGGCCCTCCTCGAGATTAATGTTACGCAGCGGTCCCAGTTTCTTATAAATCCTCGGGTTAAAGCGCCAGGTTCTATTTTATAATTCGGACAAATCTAACGACTCCCGGCCGAACAAGCAGCTCACCCCGTCTCCAAAAGCACCGGGTCGCGGTCCCCCCCCCCCCCCCCCCCAGAGGAACAACGCGTTCCGCGGCCCGGACGTGTGAGAGATCGTTTGTTCACCTGCAGTGCTGCTGATGTTGCGGGCGG
>JAFMOC010000171.1:340000-345000 GCA_019802505.1 Corydoras sp. C115 | reverse complement strand
CCCCCTGACGTCTCCGAAATGGAAATCGCGAGACGTGCTGTAATTAATTCGGCCGGCGTATTTATGGCGGTGGCTTTAATCAGGTGGTCGAGTCGAAGCGGGCGTTAAATCAAAGCCGCTGGTCTTAACCCGCCGTATAAATCACTCTTAATGTGGATGCTGCTCCCTCCGCAGACGTTCATCCTGGCAGGGGCTAATGTGTGGTGTCTGAGAGCAAAGCGCGTAGGCAGATGATATATCTACCACCCCCCCACCCCATCCCACCACCACCCCCGGCAGATCGCCCACACGGTCCGGTGTTTACCGCGGGTTTAAGTTCCCCGCCGCGAATAGAACCTCAGTCTGTGTATGTATAGTGTTCAGTGTTTTGGTCCTGAAGCTGTGATACCGTAACGCTGCCACAAGGTTGTTTTGGTTTGGGGGGGGGGGGGGGCAACTGCGGTTCCCCACTGTACTGTACACGGGATGGGGGGGGGGGGGGGGGCAGTGTAAGTGCACCGCCACTCACAGTACGGCCTGCTCCGCCGATGCCCTCGGCCGCTGACACACCGCTGGTTGTTGTGGGGGGATCTGTGTCGCTTGCGTAAGTGCCACGGCATTTGCCCCTCAGGCGGTGCCCGTTCCTAAAAGCTGGGGTGGACAAGAGCTCCCCCTAGAGTCTCGGCACGGTCAGCACTCCATCATCTACCAGCCATCTACCATCATTTTAGGGTCGCATTCCGTCATCTGCAGCCAGAAGGTGTTCGGTCTTCAGAGGGGTATGGGTTCTTGGGGGGGGGGGGGGGGAGTTTCTTAACCCCTTTAATTTAGATTAATGCTTTTAAGATAACATCTCATTTATATAAAAAACATAACACTGAGGGTTTTCTTTTCACTGACAATGAGATGAATTGGTAAGACGATGGGGGGGATGTCAGGATGCACACTTTGATTCGTTCTAATGTATTGAACATTTATTCATTTATACATCCATCCATTATCTTCAGCTTTATCCTCTATTAGGGTCGCGGGGGGGGGTCCCATCCAGGGGAGAACGTTTCGGGCGCTGGGCAGATACACCCAGGACAGTGGGGCAATCTATCACTTGGCACACATTCACTCACACAAACACACACACACTCTATATGGGGCAATTTGGAGAACTCAATTGACTTGATCCATGTGTTTGGACTGTGGGAGGAAACCGGAGAACCCGGAGGAAACCCACACGGACACGGGGAGAACATGCAAACTCCACCCAGATTGGGACTCGAACCGGGAATCCCCAGTGCTGAGAGGAGAACATGCAAAACCACTAAGCCACAGTGCCGCCTTCATTTATACATTTATATTATTCATTCATTCATTCATTATCTTCAGCTTTATCCTCTATTAGGATCGCGGTGGGGTTCCCCATGCCCATCCAGGGGAGAACGTTTCGGGCGCTGGGCAGATACACTCAGGACAGGGCGCCAATCCATCGCTGGGCACACACTCACTCACACACACACATACACTATATATGGGGCAATTTGACTCATTTGACCTTGATCCATGTTTTTGGACTGTGGGAGGAAACCGGAGAACCCGGAGGAAACCCATGTGGACACGGGGAGAACATGCAAACTCCGCCCAGATTGGGACTCGAACCGGGAATCCCTAACACTGAGAGGAGAACATGCTAAATCACTAAGCCATTGTGCCGCCTTCATTTATACATTTTTATTATTATTATTAATTTATTCAGATCCCACGCTGAGTGACGGACGTGACGTTCAGATTTAAAATCCTAAAGCGTTGCCCCGCGTTGCCCCGCGTTGCCCCGCGTTGGGGGTAGGAGGCGTCGAGCGTGCTCGCTGGAGCTCATTAGAGTTAATCATCCTGAAGGTTACAGACTTAGCAAATGAGTTCGACCTTTTCTGGGAGCAGGTGCGTCCTCGGGACGAGGAGACGGACGCGCTCCGATTCATTAGCACTCGAGCCAAACTCTCAATTATCTAAAAATCAGTTATTAATTAATGATTACTGTTTAATCGACTTCACACCAAAGAACGGGATTTACGAACCTGGTTACGAACAAGAGAGAGTTTCAAATCAAATCTAATTAAACTAGTCTTCTTTATTTCCTTCATGTCTTTCATCTCACTGTATTTCAAAACGAAGCATCTTCCACTAATTACTACAGCTTACGGTCACATGACGTCAAAGCATTAAAATATTATAAGATCAATAACATTAACTTCATTTACTACCATTACTGTTAATACTATAACCACTTTTGCTAGCACTACTATAACTACTATTACTGCTATAACTAGTAATACTAATACTATTATTATTAATATTACTACCACCATAACTGCTATAAATACTACTATTACTACTAATATAACTTGTACTACTATTACTGTTTTCTACTACCACCATAACAACTATTAGTACTACTGTAACTACTACCACTATAACCGCTACTAGTACTACTATTACTATTATTACTACCACCATAACAGCTCTTAGTACTCCTATTACTAGTACCACAATTACTATAACTAGTACTATTATTACTACCACCATAACAGCTATTAGTACCACTATTACTATAACTAGTACTATTATTACTACCACCATAACGGCTATTAGTACTCCTCTTACTAGTACCACAATTACTATAACTAGTCCTATTATTACTACCACCATAACGGCTATTAGTACTCCTCTTACTAGTACCACTATTACTATAACTAGTACTATTATTACTACCACCATAACGGCTATTAGTACTCCTCTTACTAGTACCACTATTACTATAACTAGTACTATTATTACTACCACCATAACGGCTATTAGTACTCCTATTACTATAACTAGTACTATTATTACTACCACCATAACAGCTATTAGTACTCCTATTACTAGTACCACTAATACAATAACTAGTACTATTATAACTTCCACCATAACAGCTATTAGTACTCCTATTACTAGTACCACTATTACTATAACTAGTACTATTATTACTACCACCATAACGGCTATTAGTACTCCTATTACTAGTACCACTATTACTATAACTAGTACTATTATTACTACCACCATAACGTCTATTAGTACTCCTATTACTAGTGCCATTATTACTATAACTAGTACTACTATTACAATTACAACTGCTATTAATACTATTAATACTGGTATCATTATACAAATGAATTTGGGTGGAGGATTAGGTTTGGAGGGGAGGTTAATAAGTGCTCTGTGACGTTTTGTGTGTGTGTGTGTGTGTGTGTGTGTGTGTGTGTGTGTGTTGTGTGTGTGTTGTGTGTGTGTGTGTGTGTGTGTTATATGTGTGTGTACCACTCACCCCATCTCTGCAGCATCTCAGCCTCCCGTGCGCGCCAAGCTGAATTCATCAAAGCTTCCGTCCAATAGCATTTCCCCTCGACCCGGGCTCTCCACCAATGGGAGTGCAGAAGAACAGGAGTGTGGATAGCAACCGACGAACACTAAGAGGTTGCCATTATTCCAAGGCCCAAGGATGCTTGCTGACGTGTGTGTGTGTGTGTGTGTGTGTGTGTTTGTGTGTAAGAGAGACAGAAAGCCACACAGATTTAGCCAGAGAGAGAAATATGCCCCCGAGTCCCCTCCATAAAGAAGGAGACAGATTTTGTGAAGTCGCCGTGTCTCCTCGTCTCTCCTCTCGTGTCGGACAGAGGGACTCGCCGTCTCCCGTATTAACATGTTCCGGGAAAATGAACAGCGGCGTCGGCGGCGGCGTCTTTATTCTGCTCAGCGCTGATTTATAGCGGGATCGGGACGGGGGACGAGCCGGCCGTGAGGGGCGGCGTGCCTGAACTCTATCCCGGCACTTTTTTATTGCCAGTAAATAAAGAAATCGAATTTGTCCGGGCTGCAGCGGGACGCGCCGGGTCCGCGGCCCGAGATTTATTTAAAGCCGTCCTCGGTCCCGAGTCCCCGCGCCTCCCAACCTACATCAATATGATTTATTGGAATGGTCTCAGTGCCTTTTCTAAAACCAACTGTCCACCGGGAAGGGGGGGGGGGTGTTATAAACGCCTGCTGCGTTAGGGGGCGTCGCGCCGGGATCAGGGTACGAACCGGAGCGCTTCTCCCCAAAAGACTCCCTGCCTCAGAGTCAGAGACATTATCACGCTCGCTCCTGGACTCTGGGTTTTTGTTGGGATCCGAACTAATTATCATTTAATTAGACGAGTTTCTGAGTCAAACCGATGTGTCGATTCCGATTCGGAATTGCGGAATCTCCGACTGAGACGAGAATAATAAGCGGATCGTCGTGATAATCAGCTTTGTTATTATTATATACAGTAACAGGATTAAGCGGTGAAGGCAGCGGGCGGGGGGGGGGGGGATGTTGCAGTGGGGGGGGGGGTGCGGGGGACTGACTCAGTAATCTGTAGTTGGTTCATTATGCGCTGGATGTTGGTTTTTATGCAACGCTGTGTTAATTGTTTCACATGAGAGAGTCAGTTTCACTTCAGAGTGTCTTTTCATGCGAACTCGATCCTTTTAAAGGCTGTCTAAAGGCGTCGCCACGGAGACAGACTTGTAGATCTGCCCTGCGGTGGACCGGTGGCCTGTCCTGGGTGTCCACCCATAAAACCTTTCATCAGTTCGTTTACGTCGTGAGGCAACACCGTGGAGATGATCTGCATATGGCGTGGAGGGAGGGGTTTATACTTATTATACTTAAAGTTATTAGCTGGATATCCACCATAACGGCTATTAGTACTCCTATTACTAGTACCACTAGTACTATAACTAGTACTATTATTACTACCACCATAATGGCTATTAGTACTCCTATTACTAGCACCACTATTACTATAACTAGTACTATTATTACTATTACCATAACGGCTATTAGTACTCCTATTACTAGTACCACTATTACTATAAGTAGTACTGGTTATAGTAATAGCACTATTACTATAACTAGTACTATTATTACTACCACCATAAAGGCTATTAGTACTCCTATTACTAGC
>JAFMOC010000171.1:282500-330000 GCA_019802505.1 Corydoras sp. C115 | reverse complement strand
GAGGGGTGATGCTCCTTCTGCGGGGTGATGTTCCTCCTGAAGATTGATGCTCCTCCTGAACATTGATGCTCCACCTGAGGGGTGATGCTCCTCCTGAACATTGATGCTCCTTCTGTGGGGTGATGCTCCTCCTGAACATTGATGCTCCTCCTGAGGGGTGATTCTCCTTCTGCAGGGTGATGTTCCTCCTGAACATTGATGCTCCTCCTGAGGGGTGATGCTCCTTCTGCAGGGTGATACTCCTCTTAAATATTGACGCTCCTCCTGTGGGGTGATGCTCCTCCTGAACATTGATGCTCCTCTTGTGGGTTGATGCTCCTCATGAGCTGTGATGCTCCTCTTGTGGGGTGATGCTCCCCTGAACACTGATGCTCCTCTTGTGGGGTGATGTGATCATCACGGCATAAAGGAGATGCTCCTCCGCCCGTCCTCCACCCGACGCCGTTAGTGGAGCCGCGTGGAGCATCAGGTCATCCATATTCACTGTGAACACGAGCAGCACGCAGAATCACAGGGACGTGTGAACGTCTCCTCGCACGTCGGGGGGGTGGGGTGTGGGGGGCGAGATGAACTGTTCATTTCATCCGGCTGGACTTTAACTCGAGGTTCCAATTCATACCAACAAGCACAGGCATCCGGCTTTAATTACAGTTCATTCATTCAATTAATTAAAAAAATTTCCCGCTTATAATTAATAAAATGAAACTCTATTAGGGCTCAGACGTGGGTTCCCCATTGCCCCCAGGGGAGAACGTCTCGGACGTGGGCAGATACACCAGGACAGGACGCCAATCTATCGCTGGGCACACACTCACTCACCATACACACTCTGTATGGGCAATTGGAGAACTCAAGTTTACTTGATCCATGTTTTTTAGGTCTGTGGGAGGAAACCGCTAGAAACCCGGGGGGAAACCCACGCTGGACACGGGGAGAACCATGGAAACTCCACCCAGATGGGGATTCGAACCGGGAATCCCTAGCGCTGAGAGGAGAACATGCTAAACCACTAAGCCACCGTGCCGCCCTTAATTAAAGTTATTTAATAAAAAAAAATAATTAATAATAATAATTAATAAATGAAACTTTAAGCGCTCAGTTAGGTTTTTAAGACATGTCTTCCTCATTGCCCCCGTGTTCGGCGTGGTTCCACTAGGCGGCGCCAAAACGGAGATAGGGAACTCCCCCCCCTCAACATTGAGGATAAAGTGGAAGATGAATGAATGTAATGAAGCCCACAGTTTACAGGTGGCTTAGTGGTTTAGCATGTTCTCCTCTCAGCGCTACGGATTCCCGGTTCGAATCCCCAATCTGGGTGGAGTTTCCACGTTCTCCCCGTGTCCGCGTGGGTTTCCTCCGGGTTCTCCGGTTTCCTCCCACAGTCCAAAGACATGGTTCAAGTCGATTGAGTTCTCCAAATTGCCCCATATAGAGTGTGTGAGTGAGTGTGTGCCCAGCGATAGACTGCCCCCCTGTCCTGGGTGTATCTGCCCAGCGCCCGAGACGTTCTCCCCTGGATGGGCATGGGGAACCCCCCCCCCCGCGACCCTAATAGAGGATAAAGCGGAAGAGAATGAATGAATGAATGTTTACAGGTGGCACGGTGGCTTAGTGCTTTAGCATGTTCTCCTCTCAGCGCTACGGATTCCCGGTTCGAATCCCCAACTGGGTGGAGTTTCCATGTCCTCCAAGTGTCCGAGTGGGATTCCTCCGGGTTCTCCGGTTTCCTCCCACAGTCCAAAGATATGGTTCAAGTCAATTGAGTTCTCCAAATTGCCCCATATAGAGTGTGTGTGTGTGTGTGTGTGTGTGTGTGTGTGTGTGTGTGTGTTTCACCGTTCAGATGGGTGTGTGAGCACAGTGAGAAAAACAAATCAGTGTATGAACTTCAAAGGCACAGACATCATGAGTAGATGACCGAGGCGTCTGAGCCGAGACGCAGCTATTAAAACGACATCAGTTTTAACGACGCTGTCATTAAAATCATTTGAAATAATTAGTGATGCTCTTAATTATTCAGACGATTTAAAGGATTCCACCGGAAACAGCTGCTGGATGCAGATCCGGGGGGGGGGGGGGGGGGGGGGTGTGGATCGGGGTTTGGCTCGGGTTCTGCACGCCTATCCAGGGGAGAACGTTTTGGCAGGATGACCCAGGACAGGACGCCAACACACTGCTGGACACACACACATTGTATAGAGGGCATTTAGAGCAGCCAGTTCACCTTGAGTCCATGTTTTTGGACTGTGGGAGAAAACCGGAGAACCTGGAGGGAACCCACTCTGCCACAGGGAGAACATGCAAACTCCACCCAGATCAGGATTCGAACCCCGGTCCTCAGTAGTTGTGGTAGCTCCGTGAGAAAGATTCAAAATCCTGCAGAAGGCCTTTCTCGGGAGGGCGGAGGCTTTTTGGAACTTTGTGTGGGTTCCTCGTTTGTGGTTCTAAGATGGAGTTCCGTTACTTTTGTGCATTTAATTACGCTGCCGATTTGTTTATACGGGGGCTTAGTGATTTAGCATGTTCTCCTCTCAGCGCTAGGGATTCCCGGTTCCAATTCCCATCTGGGTGGAGTTTCCATGTCCTTCAAACCGGGTTCTCCGGTTTCCTCCCACAGTCCAAAAACGTGGATCAAGTCAATTGAGTTCTCCAAATTGCCCCATATAGAGTGTGTCTGTGTGAGTGAGTGTGTGCCCAGCGATAGATTGCCCCCCTGTCCTGGGTGTATCTGCCCAGAGCCCGAAACATTCTCCCCTGGATGGGCATGGGGAACCCCCCCCCCAACCCTAATAGAGGATAAAGCGGAAGACAATGGATGGATTTGTTATTAAATGTTGTTTATACGTTAAACACAGAAAAAGTCTTCAGTCTGTAGAGATTGTTTACACACTAAACAGCCGCTGTAGTGTGTGTGTGTGTGTGTGTGTGTGTGTTCACTGTAAACCCAAATGTTTCTCTCCGAGCGCACGGCCCTCGCGTCTCAATCATCCGCTCGCGTCTGAAAGTCGGTCCCCTCCGTCACGCTCCAGCGCCGCTTTTAATCTGGCCCTCGTTTCCTTCATTAGCCGGCGGTAAATGTCGCCGCCGCTCCTCGTCCACCTGCCGCCGCCGCCACCACCACCACCGCCGCCACCACCACCACCGCCACCACCACCGCCGCCGCCGCCACCCGACGCTCCTGTCAATTTCCCTTTATCTCAATCAGCCGCCGAATGAAAGGAGACAGCCGCTCGGCCATTAGGATTCACGCGCCGCCGCTGAACATAATGGCCAAATGTATGACCGTGTCCGCCGCCGAGGAGAAAGCAATTAATCCCCGGCACACACTTCGGGAGAACACACACACACACACACACACACACACACACGCATGGAGTGGCGCACATAACAACAAGCTGTGTTTTTTGAAATCATCATGATTATTATTATAATTCCTTTCTCTCGTCGTCCGTGTCCAACGCGCACCAGTCCGAGTGGCGACTCTGTGTGTGTGTGTGTGTGTGTGTGTGTGTGTGTGTGTGTGTGTGTGTGTGTATGTTGTTGTGCTGGATCAGACGCAGGAGTGTTGCTGTGGATTGTAAAGCTGATCCACCCTCCTCCGTCACCCTGTACCCAGCGTCCTGTGATCGCTGATGGAGGATGAATCACACAAACTGCAGCAATGCTGCTGTCTGATTCTCCATCCACAAGGTGGCGCTCTAAGGTCGGGGTGTGTCATAAGGGTGTGTACAATGAGAGGATGCTGGGAATATTCCACCACCTCAACGTTTTTGGACTGTGGGAGGAAACCGGAGAACCCGGAGGAAACCCACGCGGACACGGGGAGAACATGCAAACTCCACCCAGATGGGGATTCGAACCGGGAATCCCTAGCGCTGAGAGGAGAACATGCTAAAGCACTAAGTCACCGTGCCACCCTATGTTCAGATATATATATATATATATTCCTCCGGGTTCTCCGGGTTCCTCCCACAGTCCAAAAACATGGATCAAGGTCAATTGAATTCTCCAAATTGCCCCATATAGAGTGTGTCTGTGTGAGTGAGTGTGTGCCCAGTGATAGATTGCCCCCCTGTCCTGGCCAGTACCAAAACGTTCTCCCCTGGATATATATATATATATAAAAATAATATAAAATGGGCGGCACGGTGGCTTAGTGGTTTCGCACGTTCTCCTCTCAGCGCTAGGGATTCCCGGTTCGAATCCCCATCTGGGTGGAGTTTCCATGTTCTCCCCGTGTCTGCGTGGGTTTCCTCCGGGTTCTCCGGTTTCCTCCCATAGTCCAAAAACATGGATCAAGTCAATTGAATTCTCCAAATTGCCCCATATAGAGTGTGTCTGTGTGAGTGAGTGTGTGTCCAGCGATAGATTGGTGTCCTGTCCTGGGTGTATCTGCCCAGCGCCCGAGACGTTCTCCCCTGGATGGGCATGGGGAACCCCCCCTCCCCCGCGACCCTAATAGAGGATAAAGCGGAACATAATGGATGAATATATATAATATAACATCCAGTCGGCTCCGTTTGATCTGCAGTGTCTGCAGAATGATGTCACGCAAAGATCAAAGACCGAGGTGTCCTCATACTTTTGCTCATGCAGTGAGTTTGTACAGATGGCTCGCACCGCTGCGTTCCACGAGCCCCTGAATCCTCAGGACGACGGACGGACATCTGGAGCGGAGTGACCGAACGGGACGGGGACACGGACAGACGGCAGAAGGTGGGAGGAGCATCCGGGTGCCTTAATGGATTCCGGCTCCCGAGCTCCACCGCGGGGGCGGGGTCGAATCCGCCGGACGGGCGAGCCGATGAACAGCGGCGAGAGAGAGAGGAGGCGTTCGGACGCAGGACACAATCCGGCGTGACGAGAGAGGCTCGGACGCTAAATATAGCTCCGTCCCTCCGTCACCGGTGCAGAGATCGTCTCGCCGTCCTCATCGTTCCGTCCGCGTGCATCGTGTTCCAGACGCCGGCGTGTCACCACCAAGCCCAAAATAATGGCCTAGCCCAAAATAAAGTGCCCCCCCCCGGGTGGCGCTGCAGTCGGTCAGATTCGGCCCACCCGAATCCTCTGAGCGCCCTTTCAGAATCCTTCCGCAACGTAATCTAGTCCAGTTTTTAAAGCGAATGCTGATCGCTGAGTATCAGGATTCTGGTTCCATCTAGTTTTTAAACAACAGCAGCAGCAGGCTTAGTTTATATTCATCTGTATTTTATGATTTTAAATATTGCGTTGCGTATCACGCGTTGATACGAAGGGATGTGTTGTTGTCAGTGATGTCACGGCGAGGACAACCGGCTCAGCCAATCGGATATTTTATAGGGTGTAATTCGGCCGGCGGGCGTTCTCGGGGGAACCCTGTTGGCGGCACTCCCTGCTCTCTCACTCTGTAAACGATCGGCGCTGAGGTTGACGGCCTGTGACGACGCCCCCTCAACCTTATTGCAGTGAGGGATTGTTGGTAATTGCGGCCCCTGCTCTGCTCGCTTAACATCCGCTCGGGTCAGTCGGCCACGAGGAGTAAATGGCGTGACGGTAGAACCATCAGTCCTCCTCCGACGACGACGAAGAACAGAACAGAACAGAACAGGATCCAGAACCTCCGCAGAAAAACGGACACGAGTGCCAAGACACGGCACGTCCACAGTGAGGTCATCTGAGGTCAGACACCGATAGCATACCGGAGCTCCTGGGGGGGGGGGCACGCCGATCCCCCCAATCCCCGCTGAAATGAAAAGAGGGCGGTGTGCAGTAAGTCGCTAACTACCTTGCTGGAAAGTACAGAGGACAAGGGCTCCCCCTATTGTCTCTGTACGAGCAGCAGCTATTTAATACATCCTTCCATTATCTTCCGCTTTATCCTCTATTAGGGTTGCGGGGGGGCAGTTGGGGGGTTCTCCATGCCCATCCAGGGGAGAACGTTTCGGGCAGCTGGGCAGATACACCCAGGACAGGGGGGCAATCTATCACTGGGCACACACTCACTCACACAGACACACTCTACATGGGGCAATTTGGAGAACTCAATTAATCGACCTCGATCCATGTTTTTTGGACTGTGGGAGGAAACGTGGAGAACCCGGAGGAAACCCACGCGGACACGGGGAGGACATGGAAACTCCACCCAGATTGGGATTCGAAGCCACCGTGCCGCCCTGATTATTTTTATTTATTTAAATTTCTTTAAATAATTCTCTTTTTCCCCTACTACACTTTATATATAAATATAAATATATAATATAAATATAAATATATAAATATAAATATAAATAAAGGAAGCTCGTTACTCAGCGGCGGCTGAGGGCCTTACACTCAGTTAATAGACGTTTAAAATGGAAATGTAATTGAATTCTTGGCCCTGAAGGCGAGCGTGAGGCGGCCGAACGTCGGGCCGGTCGTCGTTAGAACCCCGTTTAACGTTCGGAGGAGCAGATTCCATTAAACACGCCGTTTCTGCGTAAACGACGCCGAGAGTTAATTACATAACAACCAGCGGCGGCGGCTAGGAGAACACGGCAGAACCGCAAACATCTGCACCTCGCTCTGCGGCCTTCAGCGGCAGGTCAGGTTCATTAGACAGAACCGACAGAACCGGCGCTCACCGGACATCTGCTGCTGATTGACCGAAAGAACCTGATGTTCAGATCCACGTTCAGATCCACGTTCAGATCCAAGTTCAGGGCGATGTTCAGATCCACGTTCAGAACCACGTTCAGAACCACGTTCAGAACCACGTTCAGGGCGATGTTCAGATCCAAGTTCAGGGCGATGTTCAGATCCACGTTCAGATCCACGTTCAGATCCACGTTCAGATCCACGTTCAGATCCACGTTCAGATCCACGTTCAGATCCATGTTCAGATCCACGTTCAGAACCACGTTCAGATCCATGTTCAGATCCACGTTCAGGGCGATGTTCAGATCCACGTTCAGAACCACGTTCAGATCCATGTTCAGATCCACGTTCAGATCCACGTTCAGATCCATGTTCAGATCCATGTTCAGATCCATGTTCAGATCCACGTTCAGATCCATGTTCAGATCCATGTTCAGATCCACGTTCAGATCCACGTTCAGATCCACGTTCAGATCCACGTTCAGATCCACGTTCAGATCCATGTTCAGATCCAAGTTCAGGGCGATGTTCAGATCCACGTTCAGATCCACGTTCAGATCCACGTTCAGAACCACGTTCAGAACCACGTTCAGAACCACGTTCAGATCCACGTTCAGATCCACGTTCAGGGCCACGTTCAGATCCACGTTCAGATCCACGTTCAGATCCACGTTCAGATCCACGTTCAGATCCACGTTCAGATCCACGTTCAGATCCACGTTCAGAACCACGTTCAGATCCACGTTCAGTCAGAGGAGCACTGAGGAGTCGTGATAGCCTCGGTGCAGTCGGCGTGGTGGTGCGACCCGCGCCGTGGCGTTCACGTGTAAACCGAGCGGTCACCTGAAACCCCGGATCGAGCTGCCTCATGGGGGACGTGATGCTTTCACTCGCTGACAGAGTGCTGACAGTGCGTTCTGAGGGACCATTATGTTCTGATGATGTTAGAACCTTCACCTGGAGCTTCCACCAGGGGGAGCGTACGTTCAACCTACAGCCGTCACACTGCACGGCATGCTGGGAAATCTGGTTTGATTTGGTTGCAGGAGCGAACGTGAGGTACCGCCTCAGACGAGGCCCCCAGATTCTAAACCCGCTCCCTCTGATTGTAATACAGCAACTCCACCAGCAGGGGGGAGCAGAGAGAGGGGCATCTTTGTAGGGGAGAGTAAAGCACGCCCATCTCTCAGCACTGGGGATACAGGTTCGAATCCCGATCTGGGTGGAGTTGGCATGTTCTCCCTCTGACTGTGCAGGTTTTCCTCCCAACAGTCCAAAAAAACATGGATTCGAGGTGAATTGGCTGCTCTAAATTGCCCCTATATAGTCTTGAGTGAGTGAGTGTGTGCCCAGCAATAGATTGGCGTCCTGGGTGTATTTATTGCCCAGCACCCGAAAACATGCTCCTCTGGATGGGTATGAGGTCACGGTGGTTGGGTCTGGTCACGCCCACGTCCACCAAATGTCATGTGACTCTTGTGGTTCCAGACCTGCAGTTTCCAAACCAAACAGTGATTCATCTGCAGGAAGTCATTTCTCGTTTCTGCAGTCGGGTTTCATTCTCATGGTTTTTTGGTTAAATTTTTATTTTTTTTTTTTTTTTTATTAAAAAAAAAAAAAAAATTTTTTTTAATTATTATTATTTTTTTTTTATTTAAGGCACGGTGGCTTAGTGCTTTAGCACGTTCTCCTCTCAGCACTAGGGATTCCTGGTTCGAATCCCCAACTGGGTGGAGTTTCCATGTTCTCCCCGTGTCCGCGTGGGTTTCCTCCGGGTTCTCCGCTTTCCTCCCACAGTCCAAAAACATGGATCAAGTCAATTGAATTCTCCAAATTGCCCCATATAGAGTGTGTCTGTGTGAGTGAGTGTGTGCCCAGCGATGGATTGGCGCCCTGTCCTGGGTGTATCTGCCCAGCGCCCGAGACGTTCTCCCCTGGATGGGCATGGGGAACCCCCCCCCCCCCCCCGGGACCCTAATAGAGGATAAAGCGGAAGATAATGAATGAATGAAAATGGAGTCTGATTCGTTTACAGGGTGGCACGGTGGCTTAGTGGTTTGGCATGTTCTCCTCTCAGCACTAGGGATTCCCGGTTCGAATCCCCATCTGGGTGGAGTTTCCATGTTCTCCCCGTGTCCGCGTGGGTTTCCTCCGGGTTCTCCGGTTTCCTCCCACAGTCCAAAAACATGGATCAAGTCAATTGAATTCTCCATATTGCCCCATATAGAGTGTGCATGTGTGAGTGAGTGTGTGCCCAGTGATAGATTGCCCCCCTGTCCTGGGTGTAGCTGCCAAAAAAAAAATTTTTAATTTTGATTGAATTTTTTTTTTTTTTATTTATTAAAAAAAAAAAAAAAAAAAAAATATATATATATATATATATATATATATATATATATATATATATTTAAATGTATTTATTTTTTTTCTCCCAAATCTAAAGTCCTGTTTCTTGTCAGAGGAGCCGTGCACCTGCGAGTCTCTGAGTATAAACTGAAAAGCTTCAGCTGGCAAACAAACCTCATCTAACATCTTATTACCCCCTCGCATTATGTTATTACTTCTCGCGTACTGTAAACCCACCATCTTGTTGCCGGCTGAGCGAAGCGGCGGCGTGTTCTCGAGTCGTTCCAGCAGTCAGTAATCGGAACGCGACGCGATGAAGGGTTATTGATGAGGCTTTAGATAAGGTTCCATATGGGTTCCTCAGGAGGAGCGCAAGGTCTCTCACAATCTGTGTGTGCTGCAGAAACATCTGTCCCTGAAACATATTTTGAACAACTGCCTTCTTCTGGAGCGGCACGGTGGCTTAGTGCTTTAGCATGTTCTCCTCTCAGCGCTAGGGGTTCCCGGTGCGAATCCCCATCTGGGTGGAGTTTCCATGTTCTCCCCGTGTCCGTGTGGGTTTCCTCCGGCTTCTCTGGTTTCCTCCCACAGTCCAAAAACATGGATCAAGTTCATTGAATTTTCCAAATTGCCCCATATAGAGTGTGTCTGTGTGAGTGAGTGTGTGCCCAGCGATGGATTGGCGCCCTGTCCTGGGTGTATCTGCCCAGCACCCGAGACGTTCTCCTCTGGATGAGCATGGGGAACCTTACCACGACCCTAATAGAGGATAAAGCGGGAGATAATGAATGAATGAATTTATACATTACTAAGGGTGGCTTAGTGGTTTAGCATGTTCTCCTCTCAGCGCTAGGGACTCCCGGTTGCAATCCCAATATGTGTGGAGTTTCCATGTTCTCCCCATATTCATGTGGGTTTCCTCCGGGTTCTCCGGTTTCCTCCCACAGTCCAAAAACATGGATCCGAGGTCAATTGAATTCTCCAAATTGCCCCATATAGAGTGTGTGTGTTTGTGTGAGTGAGTGTGTGCCCAGCGATGGATTGGCGCCCTGTCCTGGGTGTATCTGCCCAGCGCCCGAGACGTTCTCCCCTGGATGGGCATGAGGAACCCCCCCCCCGCGCGACCCTAATAGAGGATAAAGCGGGAGATAATGAATGAACGAATGTCTTCTTCTGTCTTGAGGGAAACAGTTTGGGGAAGGCCTTTCTTTCTGTCCCAGCATCACCGTACCACGGTGTACAAGGCGGGTGTAACGGCACGGAACCCTGACCGCGACCACATTCAACACTTTGGGAAGTGCAAGCCAGGTCCTCTCGTCCTACATCAGTACCTGACCTTTCATTAGTCTCTCTATAAGAGTGTAATCCCTCAGGATTGCTGTTATCATACACATTTGTACCTGCTCTCAGCTGTTGTCTGCGTATTTGCATACGCACCTGCATCCGTCACATGACTGACCATACGTTGGACCGTGACATTTCGTGTTTGGGGGGAGGGGTGTTCCCCATGCCCATCCAGGGGAGAACGTTTCGGGCGCCGGGCAGATACACCCAGGACAGGGCGCCAATCTATCACTGAGAACACTCACACACACACACACTCTATATGGGGCAATTTGGAGAACTTAATTGCCCTTGATCCATGTTTTTGAACTGTGGGAGGAGACCGGAGAACCCGGAGGAAACCCACGTGGACACGGGGAGAACATGGAAACTCCACACATAATTGGGATTGCAACTGGGAATCCCTAGAGCTGAGAGGAGAACATGCTAAACTGCTAAGCCATCACGCCGCCCAACATCTATAATCCATCCATCCATTGTCTTCCGCTTTATTCTCTATTAGGGTCGCGGTGGGGTTCCCCATGTCCATCCAGGGGAGAACGTTTCGGGCGCTGGGCAGATACACCCAGGACAGGGCGCCAATCTATCACTGGGCACGCACTCACACACACACACACTCTATATGGGGCAATTTGGAGAACTCGATTGCCCTTGATCCATGTTTTCGGACTGTGGGAGGAAACCGGTGAACCTAGAGGAAACCCACGTGGACACAGGGAGAACATGGAAACTCCACCCCGATTGGGATTCGAACCGGGAATCTCTAGCGCTGAGAGGAGAACATGCAAAACCACTGAGCCACCGTGCAGCCCAACATCTATATCAAGATCTCTTTAAATTACTTTATGAAATATTACAGTGATAAACGTATAGGTTACGAAATTCATGTATTTATATTTAAATGTCATTCATTCATTCATTATCTCCCGCTTTATCCTCTATTAGGGTCGCGGTGGGGTTCCCCATGCCCATCCAGGGGGAACATCTCGGGCGCTGGGCAGATACACCCAGGACAGGGCGCCAATCCATCGCTGGGCACACACTCACTCACACAGACACACTCTATATGGGGCAATTTTGAGAATTCAATTGACTTGATCCATGTTTTTGGACTGTGGGAGGAAACCGGAGAACCCGGAGGAAACCCACGCGGACACGGGGAGAACATGGAAACTCCACCCAGATGGGGATTCGAACCGGGAATCCCTAGCGCTGAGAGGCGAACGTGCTAACCACTAAGCCACCGTGCCGCCTTAAATGTCATAAATAAATATAAAAATAAAATATAAACCAACGTGGCGGCATGGTGGCTTAGTGGTTTAGCATGTTCTCCTCCTAGCACTAGGGATTCCCGCTTCGAATCCCCATCTGGGTGGAGTTTCCATGTTCTCCCCGTGTCGGCATGGGTTTCCTCCAGGTTCTCCGGTTTCCTCCCACAGTCCAAAAACATGGATTATGTCAATTGAGTTCTCCAAATTGCCCCATATAGAGTGTGTGTGTGTGTGTGTGTGTGAGTGAGTGTGTGCCCCAGCGATAGATTGCCCCCCTGTCCTGGGTCTATCTGCAGAGCGCCCGAGACGTTCTCCCCTGGATGGGCATGGGGAACCACACCCCCCCACCCCCCAATATAGGATAAAGCAGGAGATAATGAATGGATGAATGAATAAACCAACGCGTTAATAAACATTTAATAAACATTAGTTGTTGCTTCGTTTCGGTAGTGCATGCCGCTGTGGCTTGGGTCCGTTCCAAACCGCTGAACCCTAGCGGAGTGCGCACTCCAGTTCCGCCGTTTGCGGTGAGGACACAGAGCTGAGGAGGCGCCCTCGTTTGGCGCTGGATGTAGTGAAGCGGCGTGCGGATTGGGACGCGGCCGCGGCGCTGAGCCCCTGCAGAGGCGGAGGGCGGGGGGAGAAAGTTTTATCGCGCGCTCTGAAGTCGGTGACGGTTCCTGTTTCGGCGCGTCGGCGGTTATGTCGCTCTTAAGTCGGCGTTGCGGCGGCGCCATGTCGTGTTAAAGCGTCCCGCACCGAGCATGGACTACATTCTGTCGCTGACCGGGGCGCGGGCGGTCAGAGACGCCATCACGCACCGCCTGTGGTCCGCGCCGCCGAGAGAGGTCCACTTCAGAGACTTCACCTCGGATCGGACGCCCTGCTCAGGTCTGACGCCGTCACCGCCCGGTCCGCGCGGGTTCCGTCGGGTTTTACAACAATATCATTAATTATAAACAACTGTTTAAACCGCAGCCGTCTGGGGGCGTGATCGCAAACTTTTGACAGGACAACGTGGCGGCTCAGACTCGGCTGCGTGACCTCGGTGGGGGCGGGGGGGTGGGGGGGTGCAGACGTTTACAGTTGGTGACGTTTTAAACGCAGATGTTTGAGTTTCTGACATTTTAAAAGAGAAACTTTAACAATCCGAAGCGAGAACGGCAATCCGGACTTTGCACTTGTAGTGAATGGTGACGTAAGGGTCGGTCGTTAATCGTGTTCCGTACACAACGGCAAACTCATCTGTATTGTGTCAGAATTTACAAAAACTTATTGTTTGTTTTATTGTTCAGGAAAACAGTAATGCTCACTGCAGTGACGTGGTGGCGCTGGTTGGGTGGTGCTGGTTGTGTGGTGGTGGTGTTGCCCTGGTATGAGTGGATCAGAACGGAGTTCCAGTGACGTGGTGGTGCATGACGTGGTGGGGCTGGTGGTGGTGGTGTTGCACTGGTATGGGTGGATCAGAACTGTGTTCCAGTGATGTGGTGGTGCTGATGTTTCATGACGTGGTGGTGCTGGTTGTGTGGTGGTGGTGGTGGTGGTGTTGCACTGGTATGAGTGGATCAGAACAGAGTTCCTGTGATGTGGTGGTGCTGGTTGGGTGGTGGTGCTGGTTATGTGGTGGTGGTGTTGCACTGGTATGAGTGGATCAGAACAGAGTTCCTGTGATGTGGTGGTGCTGGTTGGGTGGTGGTGCTGGTTATGTGGTGGTGGTGTTGCACTGGTATGAGTGGATCAGAACAGAGTTCCAGTGAGGTGGTGGTGTTGGTTGGGTGGTGGTGGTGGTTATGTGGTGGTGGTGGTGGTGTTGCCCTGGTATGAGTGGATCAGACCAGAGTTCCAGTGATGTGGTGGTGCTGGTTGTGTGGTGGTGGTGGTGGTGGTGGTGTTGCCCTGGTATGAGTGGATCAGACCAGAGTTCCAGTGACGTGGTGGTGCTGGTTGGGTGGTGGTGCTGGTTATGTGGTGGTGGTGGTGTTGCACTGGTATGAGTGGATCAGAACAGAGTTCCAGTGACGTGGTGGTGCTTGTTGTGCTGGTGGTGTTGCACTGGTATGAGTTGATCAAAGCAGAGTTCCAGTGACGTGGTGGTGCTGGTTGGGTGGTGGTGGTGTTGCACTGATATGAGTTGATCAAAGCAGAGTTCCAGTGACGTGGTGGTGCTGGTTGGGTGGTGGTGGTGTTGCACTGATATGAGTTGATCAAAGCAGAGTTCCAGTGACGTGGTGGTGCTGGTTGGGTGGTGGTGTTGCAGTGATATGAGTGGATCAGAGCAGAGTTCCAGTGACGTGGTGGTGCTGGTTGGGTGGTGGTGGTGTTGCACTGATATGAGTTGATCAAAGCAGAGTTCCAGTGACGTGGTGGTGGGTTGGGCTGGTGGTGGTGTGGTGTTGCACTGGTATGAGTGGATCAGAACAGAGTTCCAGTGACGTGGTGGTGCTGGTTGGGTGGTGCTGGTGGTGTTGCACTGGTATGAGTGGATCAGAACAGAGTTCCAGTGACGTGGTGGTGCTGGTTGGGTGGTGGTGGTGTTGCACTGATATGAGTTGATCAAAGCAGAGTTCCAGTGACGTGGTGGTGCTGGTTGGGTGGTGGTGTTGCAGTGATATGAGTGGATCAGAGCAGAGTTCCAGTGACGTGGTGGTGCTGGTTGGGTGGTGGTGGTGTTGCACTGGTATGAGTTGATCAAGCAGAGTTCCAGTGACGTGGTGGTGCTGGTTGAGTGGTGGTGGTGGTGTTGCACTATATATGAGTGGATCAGAACAGAGTTCCAGTGACGTGGTGGTGCTGGTTGGGTGGTGGTGCTGTTTGGGTGTTGGTGGTGTTGCAGTGATATGAGTGGATCAGAGCAGAGTTCCAGTGAGGTGGTGATTGGTGGGTTATTTAAACAGCACTGCTGCATCTAATCCACCTGTTGAACAGGTCACACCACCCCCCCCCCCCCCCTCAGTGTCGCTGCAGTGCTGAGGATCATCCACCACCCTAACACCATCTGCTCTCTGCTGGCCATCAGGACAAGATAACATCCCTTCCTCAAATTCACAAAAAGACTTTCGTCCACTTGGACTTTTTTTTTTTTTAATTGCATTTGAAGGTTTGAATAATGAAACGCTCCTGACCGATGGGACGTTCCTGGACCGATGACGTCACCGCCGCAGTTCCTGTACAGAATCCTGTTGCGTGTTCCGGAGTCCTGCCGCGTGCCGTCGTACCAGTTCTCAACGATTAGATCGGATCTCTTTTTTCAAAGCGGCGAATCCAGACGAGCCTGTAGCGTAATGCAAATGTCTGGCATGCCATGCAAAGCAGCCGCGTTTTGGTGGAGCGGCTCGGCGTTCTGCAGGTTCAGGCCGCCGCGCCGCCGCCGCCGCGACTACGATATTAATCACCAGAATATAAATAACCTGCCCTACTTTACTCCAACACGCCAGACGAAAGGGGTAAAGAACACCAGGCTGATTTAAATTGTTTGGTTTTTTTTGGGTAATTATAAGATTCAAGAAATAATTTTTTTATCATTAATATCACATCGTTACATGAGATAGTAACGAAATTATGGCTCACGGACCCCGATTACCCTGTTATTTAAATTCATTAATTCATTATCTCCCGCTTTATCCTCTATTTGGGTCGCGGTGGGGTTCCCCATGCCCATCCAGGGAAGAACGTCTCGGGCGCTGGGCAGATTCACCCAGGACAGGGTGCCAATCCATCGCTGGGCACACACTCACTCACACAGACACACTCTATATGGGGCAATTTGGAGAATTCAATTGAATTGATCCATGTATTTGGACTGTGGGAGCAAACCGGAGAACCCGGAGGAAACCCACGCGGACACGGGGAGAACATGCAAACTCCACCCAGATGGGGATTCGAACCGGGAATCCCCAGCGCCGAGAGGCGAACGTGCTAAAGCACTAAGCCAGCGTGCCGCAACCCAAGGATCGTCTCTAGAGAAAAAAGTCGTGCCCCCAATTCTGTCCATCAAAGACCCGTGGTTTACATTTCACGTTTACAGTATTAAGCAACGTCGCAGACGCAGCAGAAAGTGCAAACGGCCGCGTTTAACGCTCAGTGTGCTGTAACCGTTGTGGTTCGGGTTGTGAAAGGCGCGATGTGCTGCCAGCGTTTCACAAAACGTCGCGTTTCTCAACCGAGAGACTGCGTCTGCATACGTGAGGCATTAGATTGGGGGGCCAAGCCACCACGTGACTTGGCGGTAACGCTTCACAACCAACTAACTGCTGTATAATTACAGACGTGTGCAGTTTATAGTTGTCTTCTTGTTGTTGCGTTTAATGGCTGCATAAACGCAGACGTCTGCAGCGTGTAGCAGCAGCAGCCGTAATGACACCACTGATGTTTCAATCATGGCTTTCTCTCGTCGTCAGCTGCATCGTTTTCCGAAATCAAAACACTGAGGTGAAAACAGACGAGCGACTCTCGTGGCCGGCCGGCCGGCATGACCTCACCTCACCTCACCTCACCCACCATTGATTTCTGCTCTCTGTGGCTGGCACGCCGTTATTTGCTTCTCACTTATGTGGGATGAATGCCAAACGGGCAGCGGGGCGGGGGGGGGGGGGGGGGGGGCAGTGAGTCGATGCTGCCCGTCAGTCCGGCGGCCGGAGAAAGCTCGACTCTGAGAGTTTAACGCGAATGAACAGCAGTCGTCGTGGCCGAGTGGTTAAAGCGACGGACTAGAAATCCATTGGGGTCTCGCCGCGCTGGTTCAAATCCTGCCGACGACGCACTCACAGCCTTTTCATTAGGGGCGCGGTAGCTCAGTGGTCAGGGTGTTGGGTATCAATCTGAAGGTTGGGGGTTCAAATCCCAGGTCCACTGAAGTTACCAGTGTGGGTCCTTGAGCGAGACCCTTAACCTTCACGGTCCAGGGATGTTGTGATGAACCCTGTGCTCACCTTGTAAGTTGCTTTGGATAAAAGCGTCCAATAAATGAGCAAAATGTAAAAGTACCGTATTTTCCGGACTATGAGGCGCACCTAAAATGTTCCCAGAAATCGGACGTGCGCATTATAATCCGGTGCGCCTTATACGTGTACTGAGTTCCAAAATCTATAAAAGTATTGTTGGTGTTTTCCACACATCGCCGCCCTGCTGGTCTGTGACTCCATGCGCGCTCATCTCACAGAAAAGCCGAGTGAAGAAAATTAATTGGGAGCTCGCCGTCATTCCGGGAGGATTAAATAAAGAACTCCGACCGCTGGACGTTGGTGTAAACGGGGCGTTTAAAGTAAAGTCGCGGGCGGCGTGGGAGCGATGGATGATAGACGGCGAACACAAAAACTCGGGAGGCGGCGGCGGGGCGAGTTACGCCACCGTCTGTGAATGGATTGTGGACGCCCGGGCCGAGGTTTCTGCCGTGACCGTCGTCCGAGCTTTCAGGAAAGCCGGCGTCGTCGCCGAACGGCCGCCCGGAGACGAGACGGACTCGGACATCGATGAGAGGGAACACCGGAGTGCTCGATAGAGAACCAGCTTTTTAATTCAGACACAGAAGACGAGGACTTTGATGGATTTGTGGGAGAAGAGAGATTAAAATAACGTGTGTTTTATCAAGTAGTAGAATAAACTTCAATTATAAATCAGCGTTCTGCATCCTTTACTTTTCTTGTAGATCGTATGTTTTAGCGAGTGCCTTATAATACGCTGCCGTACAGAATAAGTACCGTACAGAAATAGAGTCCCTAATTCAGACTGCGCCTTATAGTACGGTCCGGATAATACGGTATGTAAAATGAATGAAGGGAAATTAAACTGTTTCTGACCTCATTCGCTCCGTTTCTGGACTAAGGTTTAAGGTTTAATGGAGGGGGGTACATTTTGCAACAGTGCCATCAGTGCCATCCACGTGGAAGGAGATGAATAATATTCAGCCGGTGGAGGAGGATTCAGAAACGAGTCGTGGCTCAACCTCATGTGCCTCTCACTCATGCAGATAAATATAAATGTAAAGTTCGGTGTGCAGCCGGAAGCCGGAGACTCCATCTTCAGTTTACCGTATTTTCTGGACCATAAGGTGCACCATACTATAAGGCGCAGTCTGAATTACGGGGTCTATTTCTGTATGTGACCCTCGTATAAGGTGCACCGTACTATAAGGCGCAGTCTGAATTAGGGACTCTATTTCTGTACGGTACTTATTCTGTACGGCAGCGTATTATAAGGCACTTCCTAAAACATACGATCTACAAGAAAAGTAAAGGATGCAAAACGCTGATTTATAATTGAAGTTTATTCTACTATTTGATAAAACACACATTATTTTAATCTCTTCTCCCACAAATCCATCAGCGTCCTCGTCTTCTGAGTCTGAATTAAAAAGCTGGTTCTCTATCGAGCACTCCGGTGTTCCCTCTCATCGATGTCCGAGTCCGTCTCGTCTCCGGGCGGCCGTTCGGCGACGACGCCGGCTTTCCTGAAAGCTCGGACGACGGTCACGGCAGAAACCTCGGCCCGGGCGTCCACAATCCATTCACAGACGGTGGCGTAACTCGCCCCGCCGCCGCCTCCCGAGTTTTAGTAAACGTGTGTTCACGTCTATCATCCATCGCTCCCACGCCGCCCGCGACTTTACTTTAAACGCCCCGTTTACGCCAATGTCCAGCGGTCGGAGTTCTTTATTTAATCCTCCCGGAATGACGGCGAGCTCCGGATTCATTTTCTTCACTCGGCTTTTCTGTGAGATGAGCGCGCATGGAGTCACAGACCAGCAGGGCGGCGATGTGGGACAAAACCACCCGGTCGCACAACAATACTGTTATAGAATTTGGAACTCAGTACACGTATAAGGCGGCACGGTGGCTTAGTGGTTTAGCATGTTCGCCTCTCAGCTCTAGGGATTCCCGGTTCGAATCCCCATCTGGGTGGAGTTTCCATGTTCTCCCCGTGTCCGCGTGGGTTTCCTCCGGGTTCTCCGGTTTCCTCCCACAGTCCAAAAACATGGATCAAGTAAATTGAATTCTCAAAATTGCTTCATATAGAGTGTGTCTGTGTGTGAGTTAGTGTGTGCCCAGCGATGGATTGGCATCCTGTCCTGGGTGTATCTGCCCAGCGCACGTTCTCCTCTGGATGGGCATGGGGAACCCCCCCCCGCGACCCTAATCGAGGATAAAGCGGGAGATAATGAATGAATGAATACACGTATAAGGCGCACCGGATTATAAGGCGCACGTCCGATTTCTGGGAAAATTTTAGGCTTTTAGGTGCGCCTTATAGTCCGGAAAATACGGTAGTTTAATGTATACGGAACGCACGCCGTCTCTCCGAACGGAAAAGTGTCACGATGGAGTGATGATCAGCGTGAAAGGTCGCGCCGTGTCATGCTTGTTGATCAGTCAGGGGGTTTGGGGACATTCTGAGGATTGGGTTTCAGGGTCTGCGCTCGCCTCAGCTGAACCCAACGCCTCCTTCTGTTTATTGATCTGAGGCTGTAAGAAGAGCCGAGTCGGCACAAAAAACAGCCCATCAGCAGGCGATCGAGGTCAACGGACGACGGGACCTATGGCCTGCGTTTGGTCGGTTTAGACTCTGGACGTTTTAATGAGAGAAAATGGGCCAAGCTTAAAATACGCTGGACTCAGGTGTGGGACACATTTATAAAATAATTCTCCTTTTTTTTATTTATTTTTTTATTTATTTTTTTGGATGGCGCGTCTGCCCATTTCATCCAGAGTAGAGTCGGTGAGGTCAGAGGTCAGGTTTTTAAAAAAAAAAAAAAAAAAAAAAAAGCCCTAAACACATCAGCAAAAATGTCACGACCCCAAGAGGACCAATCGATTTTTTGGGCGGAGCCTGCATTCTATAATGTGTATGCTGTTGTGTTGAGCGATTCCTGAATGCTCTATAGCAGGGGTTCTCAGCTCGGGACCCACTTTTTTTTTGTGGTCATTAAGTGGCGCCTTCGCCATCTTACGAAATTTGCAGTCTGCAGACGGCAGACGGATGGTGGTTACCGTGGCAACGAGAATGCTGTATGTGTCTGACACGTGCCTCTCTTTGGCTCTTTTAGTACAAAATCAGATAAGTGTTTTATTTATTTATATATATATATATATATATATATATATATATATATATATATATATATATATTAGGGGTGAGCTGCAATATTCGCTGATTCGACGATTCGATTCGGAGAACCGTAGTCGACTATGAACCTCATAGTCGAATGTACCATTTTGACCACATGGGGGTGTCCATGGCTGCTGCTAAGCATTAGTTTTTACATGAAATGTCTTTGTTTTCGTTATATATATATATATAGCCTTTTGTCAAATAAAATCATCCTAATTTCTAGAAAAAAAAAGAAAAACAAAAAAAAAAAGGTTTTCTTTTGTTAGAAAAACAAGTAAAATATATTTAAAAAAATCTTTTTTAAAAACTATGCTTATAGCGCCATCCTGTGGTGAAATTTTAACTGATTCGACTATCAGTCGATTATAGGGAAAATCTGACGAATCAGATT
Source organism: Corydoras sp. C115 (assembly GCA_019802505.1). NCBI lineage: Eukaryota > Metazoa > Chordata > Actinopteri > Siluriformes > Callichthyidae > Corydoras > Corydoras sp. C115. Next base: position 309,933 of record JAFMOC010000171.1, on the reverse strand, counting down.
CGACTACGAAAATCTGTAGTTGAATACAGCCCTAATATATATATATATATATTTGAATATATATTTTTACGAGCTGTCCACGACCCACCCCTTTAGAATCGCCGCCCTGTAGGCCGCAAATCAATTGCGATCTGTCGATTTTCCTGGCGCAGTAGGTATTTTCCTATCTATCCTTCACAAGCGTTCCAGTCGGAGGGGCGTTTAGTATTTCCAACGTTCTCACCGGCGTGTCTTTGGAACGTGGGAGGATAATCGGAGTACCGAGAGCAAAGCCACTCGGGCAGACGGAGGACCTCGCTTTACCCCGAGCCCGAGTGCCTTCACGCTGCGCCACGGTTCCGCCGCATTCTCGAATGCTGCAACCTGAGCAAGCTGCTGCGCTTGTGCAGCGGAGGTGCATTTTAATGCAGCGTGCACAGTTCCTTTACTCGGTGCGTGCCGCAGAACCGTTCCGGAGGCGCGGAGCGCGGAATGAATCGGAACCCCGCAGAGGGGATTAGAGAGGCCTGGGTTTTAATTTCAATGCGTTTGATTAACACGGCGATCGTCGTTATAAATGAGCTTACGCAACATTTATTAATAAAACGCACCCGACACCCCCATCCCCCACGCCCACGCGCGCGTACGGCTGCAAGCACTACACATCCTGCACTACACAACACTAACCAATTAAAAGCGAATCCGCGATCCCCGTTTAGTTCGTTTCCGTCGCATTCTGAACGGGGTCGGGCGGACGGAGGTGCGAGGAGCGATTAGTCACCCCGGAGCGCGTGCTAATGAGAAGCTGAGACACGAGGTGGCACACGCCGAGCCAGCGATACCATCAGGATTTGATTAATCGAGCCTGGCCAGGTGTTAATGAGCAAGCGCAGTGGACACTCCCCGGACACGGCGGCCGAACCGCTGCCCCGGCACAAACGCACCGTTAAAACGGATTTGGCAGCGTCCTAAATCCCCCCACCCTCCCCCCTCCGTGAGCGGGGAACCGCATCGAGCCGGACGAGCGAGTCTTCGGGTCGCGTGGGGGCGAGTTCAGTTCGGGACATCGCCCGCCGCGTCCAAATCGGCCCGGCCTCGGCCCGTGGTCAGTTTCGCGACGAGGCCGGTCCTCCGGAGACGATCGATGAGCATCGATTAAAGATCTCCGCGGGTGAGACCGTCAGGGCCGTGGACGTCCTCGTTAGGACCCGCCGAGTCAATGAGCTCCATGAAAACTTTAGACATTTTTAAATATCGGCAAAATTATGGGGGCACCGGGCGGCACGTTCGCCTATCAGCGTTACGGGATTCCCGGTTCGAATCCCCATCTGGGTGGAGTTTCCATGTTCTCCCCGTGTCCGCGTGGGTTTTCTCCGGGTTCTCCGGTTTCCTCCCACAGTCCAAAAAACATGGATCAAGTCAATTGAATTCTCCAAATTGCTCCATATAGAGCATGTCTGTGTGAGTGAGTGTGTGCCCAGCGATGGATTGGCGTCCTGTCCTGGGTGTATCTGCCCAGCGCCCGAAACGTTCTCCCCTGGATGGGCATGGGGAACCCCCCCCCCACGACCCTGATATAGGACAAAGCGGAAGATAATGATGAATGAAGTTCAATTCAATTCTCCAAATTGCCCCATATATAGTGCGTGAGTGTATGCCCAGTGATGATTGCCCCCCTGTCCTGGGTGTATCTGCCGAGCACCCAAAACGTTCTCCCCTGGATGGGCATAGGAACCCCCCCCCCCCCCCCCCCCGCCACCTGGACGTCATGAGAGCGTTAACACTTTCGTCCAATTGAAGTGAACACGTCCTCCGTGGGGAGACTGTGGGATTATCCAGGGGAGAACGTTTCAGGCGCTGGGCAGATAGACCCAGGACAGGGGGGCAATCTATCGCTGGGCAGACACTCACTCACTCACTCACTCACACACTCTATATGGGGCAATTTGGAGAACTCAATTGACCTTGATCCATGTTTTTGGACTGTGGGAGGAAACCGGAGAACCCAGAGGAAACCCACGCGGACACGGGGAGGACATGGAAACTCCACCCAGATGGGGATTCGAACTAGGGAATCCCTAGTGCTGAGAGGAGAACATGCTAAACCGCTAAGCCGCCGTGCCGCCTAATCGAACGTCATTTGTATGGTGTTTAAAATCAGGTCTTTTTTAGAGGACGAGGGTCGAGTCCTGACATTTTTTTGGAGGAATCATTTGGACGTAAAGTCCACGCTGCGGTGTCCTAACCCTTGCGTAACGGTGTGGACGCGTGTTGTGTAAGAGAGCCATTACACAAACGGGAAACGTCTGTTGAAATGCGGAGCGTGTGTTCACGTTTTACATCCGTCCCAAATAAAAAAAAATAAACGGAGTATTTCATCCCATTTAATTACCTTTAATTATCTTTTAAATCTATTGATCTATTAAATACCATCTCACGGGCGGCACGGTGGCTTAGTGGTTTAGCATGTTCTCCTCTCGGCACTAGGGATTCCCGGTTCGAATCCCCATCTGCATGGAGTTTCCATGTTCTCCCCGTGTCTGCGTGGGTTTCCTCCGGGTTCTCCGGTTTCCTCCCACAGTCCAAACACATGGATCAAGTCAATTGAGTTCTCCAAATTGCCCCATATAGAGTGTGTCTGTGTGAGTGAGTGAGTGTGTGTCCAGCGATAGATTGGTGCCCTGTCCTGGGTCTATCTGCCCAGCGCCCGAAATGTTCTCCCCTGGATAGACATGGGGAACCCCCCCCCCCGACCCTAGTAGAGGATAAAGCGGAAGATAATGGATGGTGGCTTAATGTTTTTTTGCATGTTCTCCTCTCAGCACTAGGGATTCCCAGTTCGAATCCCCATCTGGGTGGAGTTTCCATGTTCTCCCCGTGTCCGCGTGGGTTTCCTCAGGGTTCTCCGGTTTCCTCCCACAGTCCAAAAACATGGATGAAGGTCAATTGAGTTCTCCAAATTGCCCCATATAGAGTGTGTGTGTGTCCAGTGATAGATTGGCGTCCTGTTCTGGGTGTATCTGCCCAGCGCCCGAAACGTTCTTCCCCGGATGGACATGGGGAACCCATGACAACGAGACATTCTTGCAGCCGATTTTAGTTTCCGATATGTGAGTGGACGTCCACCTGCTCATCGTTCTCGACAGCGAATCGGCGGACGACTAAATATAAACCACAGCCATGCGCTGACCCTCATCCCTTGGCGGAGGCATTAGTCTGTCCTTCTTCTGCCCCAGTTTATTCCCCGCGCTGCGCAGCGCCGCGCTCTGTTTACCTGAAGACGCCTTTTACATTTGCATTTCTGTTACAAGCAAATGTCCCGGACACAGCGGGGACGTCCCGCCCCACATTTTCCTCGTCCCGTCGTCCGCTGCGAGTCCCTGACCTTTGGGTTTCGGGTGGGTGTGATGGCTCAGTGGTTGGGGGGGGGGGGGGGGTAAATAGGGAGGCCTTCTCACATGGTTCTCACATCCGGTTTATCTCCCACACCTCTATTAGGGTCGGTTCTGAGGTTATACCTCAGACTACGTCCCACGGGCATGTTCCAGATTCTCGTTATACATCCACGTGCATGTAAATGAGTACAGGTGGCTCCGCCCACCGTGTGGACTCTTTGTAATTAGTGTCAGTGTCCTTTACTCCGTCTAATAAAGCAGCACCGCTGAGCGGGTTTGATTTCGGTGGAAGATCATTCTCACTAATGCAGTGATTCCATTCTGAGGTGTGTGTGTGTGTGTGCGTGTGTGTGTGTGTGTGTGTGTGTGTGTGTGTGTACCGTATTGCGCCACCTTGCGGATGTAAAATCAGAGACAGTAGGTCATGTGTTGCCGAGCCCTCAACCTTCAGACCTTCACACACCACCACACCGGCACCATGTGAGCAACACTGCAGTGATGAGGATGATCCACCACCCAATGTGTCCTCATGTTACGACCCAGTGTTTTCTTTTATTTATTTATTTTTTTTAAATGATGCTATTACACACACCTCCCAATGCAGGATAATGTGTCCAGATGGGAAAACAAACACTCTCACACACACACACACACACACACACACACACACACACACGTACAGCAGAGGTCAGGCTGGTCTTGAGTTCACGAGACTGAAACAGCTGGAAGCAGAGCGAGGTGAAGATGCTCTCTCCTGCTGTCATTGTGCCATGCAGCGCGAGAGAGAGAGAGAGAGAGACAGAGAGAGAGAGCCAGATTAAAAAGGGCAATTAAATTCTACAAACACCTAAAGAGAGAGCGACCCTCACACCTATCTTACAAAGCTCTGCAATCCCAAGAGATGAGCACACACACCAGTCCCATCCAACTGATCCTGAGTCACTGCATGCACCACACACACACTCACACACACTCACACACCACAGACTCAGGGTCAGGGTTTATTTCGGATTTTTTTAAAGCAGTGGAAACTGAAAGTGCTGTGTTACACCAAAGCGGCTCCCAATGCAGGATATCTGTGTCCGTGATGGGACCCCGGAAACAGACACGCCCTCACACACACTCAGCACTCATCAGCACAGACGGGGCGACACCGGCACACACGCGTGCAGCAGAGGTGTGTCAGCGATGGTCCCCTGTCTTGAGTTCACGAGAATGCACCAAAATACAGCTGAATCAGAGCGAGGTACTAGATAAAACTCACACACATCATCCCCCAACTCCTGCTGTCCCCATTGTGCCATGCAGCGCGAGAGAGAGAGAGAGCGAGAGGAGAGAGTGAAAACAAGAGAGAGAGAGGAGAGAGAGCGAGAGAGAGAGAGAGAGGAGAGAGTGAAAACAAGAGAGAGAGAGCGAGAGGAGAGAGACCGAGAGAGAGAGGAGAGCGAGAGGAGAGAGACCAAGAGAGAAAGGAGAGGGAGTGAGAGAGAGAGGAGAGCGAGAGAGAGAGCGAGAGGAGAGAGACAGAGAGAGAGAGACAGAGTGAGAGAGGAGAGAGAGAGAGCGAGAGACAGAGAGGAGAGAGAGGGAGGGAGGAGAGGGAGGGAGCGAGAGGAGAGAAAGAGGAGAGGGAGGGAGGGAGGGAGGGAGCCGACGCGAGAGCGGTGAGAGGATCTGCTGGCGGCATTAGCTGGCTGGCAGGACCCGCTCTCGCACCGCCGCCGCCGCCGAATGATCTGTCTCACCGCGAGGCTGAAAAACGCGGCGTCTCGCGACCGAGCTGCGAGAGGAGGATGAACATAATGCGCACTCTGCCTCGCTTGCTTACAGACACCGGGCAGAAGAAGACCCCCGACAAGAAGGACGGGCGCCGCATGTCCTTCCAGCGACCCAAAGGAACCGTCGAGTATTCGGTAAGTCCAGATCCCGCACCCCCCGCCGTCTGCGCGCCTGTGTCTGCACGCCTGCGTCTGCGACTGCGCCGGGCTCCGCACGCCCTCAGAGAGAGTTGTGTTTGTGCGCGAGGCTTGCGAGGGGGCTTGTTTATGTGCAGCGGCAAGTCACCGACACGTGTGTGTGTGTGTGTGTGTGTGTGTGTGTGTGTCGCCGTGTCCCGTGTTTGCTCACCGAGTGAGGAATAAGGAGGCTGGGTTCTGGATGTAAACAGAGAGAGAAACGGAGCTTGGTTGTGTGTGTGTGTGTGTGAGAGTGTGTGAGAGTGTGTGTGTGTGTGTGTGTGTGTGTGTGTGTGTGTTTACTTCTAAATGCACAAGTGTTTGCCATGCATACCAGGACGGTTCACCAGTGACCTTTAGTCCGCGTTATCATTGGACGTGCCGTCGCTGATGTCACGGATGCTGACCGAAACTGAAGATGCGAGAGGATGCGAGAGGATGTGAGAGGATGCGAGAGGGGGGTGAATGATGGAGAATCGAGCGAAATATTGAGAGAGAGAGAGAGAGAGGGGTGAGAATGCAGAGCGGGAGCTGAAAATGGAGCCCGCGGCTCTGGCGCCGCCGCCGCCGCGACGTGTTCTTCAAATGACCCCCACGCTTCCAGCTGCAGGAAGGCAGACGGCGTGCGAGCGATCCCCACGCCGCCGGACCCGCCGCCCGTCACCCGCCGCTCCCGTCACCGAGCCCGGCAGATTGGCACCTGACCCACCGACCACGCGCCGCCGCTCGGCCATCTGCGCCGCGCTCCCGGGGCCCCGCGGGTTGCCGTCCCGGTCCTCCCAACGCCCTTCCCGTGATACCCAGCAGCCCCGCGGTGTCCACCCGTCCGTCCCCCACCCCGTCCCCTCCCCCGCCGCTTTTCCACCGCATCCGTCTCTGTCAGCGCAGATTGAGTGACGGACGGATTGTTGTCCTCACCGGAGCGGGTGAAGGGTGCCGGATCCGTCACCCGCGCTGAGGGAGGGACCCCGGACCAGCGTGGACCTGGCCGGGGGGGGGGGGGGGGTCACGGTCGAGGACGTGCAGACGGGCCGAGATGAAGGTCAGCTGTAATCGGGCTTTTAAAGGATCGTTATGGTCTGGCTCGCTGTGAGTCACAGCTGATCAACACCGAAAGAGCCTCCGAAAGAGAGGGGGGGGAGGGGGGGGGTAATTAAAGGCCTTAAATTAAAGCACTTATCTCGCGAAAGCAGGATTCTTCTACATATGAACGATGATGTCACATAACCGCAGGGAGAACGTGCAAACAACGGCAGACGTGGAGTGGAACGTCCATTGCCCGATACCAATGCCCATTTACCCAAACCAGTTGTAACTTTGGCCACGCCCCCTTCCAGGTCCACTTATTGTCCATGTTCTTAGTTCCCCTCAATGTAATGTAAAGATGGACTTTGTAGTTCTGCAATTCCAGACTGTAGTCCATCTGTTTGTGTTTCTGTAAACACATGCGATATGGGGCAATTTAGAGCATTCAATTTACCTTAAATCCGTGTTTTTGGACGGTGGGCGGAAACCGGAGAACCCGCAAACTCCCCAGCACTGAGATATATATATATATATACTGTATATCAATCCATCCATTATCTCCCGCTTTATCCTCTATTAGGGTCGCGGTGGGGTTCCCCATGCCCATCCAAGGGGAGAACGTCTCGGGCGCTGGGCAGATACACCCAGGACAGGGCGCCAATCCATCGCTGGGCACACACTCACTCACTCATACACACTCTATATGGGGCAATTTGGAGAATTCAATTGACCTTGATCCATGTTTTTGGACTGTGGGAGGAAACCGGAGAACCCGGAGGAAACCCACGCGGACACGGGGAGAACATGGAAACTCCACCCAGATGGGGATTCAAACCGGGAATTTTTAGCGCTAAGAGGAGAACATGCAAAACCACTATGCCACCGTCGTTCAGACTCTCCATCCATTATCTTCCGCTTTATCCTCTATTAGGGTCACAGGGGGGTTCCCTATGCCCATCCAGAGGAGAACGTTTCAGGCGCTGGGCAGATACACCAGGACGGGGGGCAATCGATCACTGGACACACACTCACTCACACAGACACACTATATGGGGCAATTCATTTGACCTTGATCCATGTTTTTGGACTGTGGGAGGAAACCGGAGAACCCGGAGGAAACCCACGCGGACACGGGGAGAACATGGAAACTCCACCCAGATGGGGATTCGAACCGGGAATCCCTAGTGCTGAGAGGAGAACATGCTAAACTACTAAGCCACCGTGCCGCCCAAACCGCCTCGTATTAATAATACTCTAATATTAAAAGGGTCCAGACTTTATAAAGGTTCTTGTACGTGGATTAAGACATTTTGGGAGTTTTGTAATAGTTCCATTAATAAGTTATTAAGTTCCATTAAATAGTTCCATTAATAAGTAATATCCTCTATGGGGGGGGGGGGGAGGGGGTTCCTCATTCCCATCCAGGGGAGAACGTTTCGGGCGCTGGGCAGATACACCCAGGACAGGGCGCCAATCCATCGCTGGACACACACTCACTCACACACACACTCTATATGGGGCAATTTGGAGAACTCAATTGACCTTGATCCATGTTTTTGGACTGTGGGAGGAAATCTGAGAACCCGGAGGAAACCCACACGGACACGGGGAGAACATGGAAACTCCACCCAGATGGGGATTCGAACCGGGAATCCCTAGCGCTGAGAGGCGAGAGAACCCGGAACACACAGACAGTGGACGCTGGTGAAGCTACAAGGGCAGTAGATGTCATAAAAGCCCCCTGCTGGTGGAGGTTTGGGTTGCGGGACTTCCCTCCATGTGGAGTTTGTGATGGTGAGGAGTTACGTCCTGCGGGGTGACGGGGTTGTGCTTTCGGTCGTTTATATCCATAAACACGTTCCACGTTCCAATAGACCCGGTTTAGAACGAAACGCCGCGCCCGCAATCGAACCGGCTTCATCTGCGAATCGTCTCCGCCCGTGACATCACCGACGTCCGTCAGTCGCCCGAGTGCGTTCCGCGTTCTAAACGATCCGGCTCATCTGCGGGCCGTCCATAATCCCACGTTCTCCCATCAGCCGAGACAGAGAGACGGGCCTCGGGTTTATTAAAATAATGCAGGGGGGGGAGGGGGGAGGGGCACACACACACATACACACACACACACACACACATACATACACACACACACACACACACACACACACACACACACACACATACATACACACACACACACACACACACACACACACACACACACACACACACACACACACTGCTGCCTGTTCAGCAAGATCCATCTATTAACTCTTGCGTAACCAATTAAGGAGCCGAGAGTGCCTCGGTTCCCGAATGACAGACCGTGGCCGAGAGCCCCGTGTGGCTGGCGGGAGAATCGCGGCGTTCCGCCACAGAACAGCCGTCGCCGTGGCGGCGCCGTGCCGTTGTGGAACCTTTAGGAACCGCGCCGGTGAAATGGCTCGCCACAGAACGTCCCCCGATCTCGCTCTCGTTGGCAGGTGTGGATCAGCTGCTGGACACGTCCCGGGGGGGACGTCCTCGCGGTTTCAGCTCCGCCGAGCGCGTTCTGAAGCGTCAACACAGCGGGTCCCGCCGTAATGACACCGGGACTCACATCACACTCACTCAGTGTTCTCCATTCCCGTTTCTCCTCGTGGAACACGGACGTTTCCACGCAGTCCGGTTGCCCCGCTCGATTTTAACCCCGTCCCTCCCCCTGCACACGTCCAGGGTTAGGTGGACACTGCAACTGGGGTTAGGTGTCTTAGTGGGACCTGGAATCGAACCGGGGACCTTCAGGTTGCCCGGCTGATCCCTTAACCACAACTGAGTGGACTGTTGGACTGAAGGAAAGGTTCTGCGGTGGGGTTCCACATGTCCATTTAGGGCGGGGTTCCAATCCATCACCGCACACCAGCACACACACTATATAGGGGCAATTTAGAACACCCATTCCACCTTTAATCCATGTTTTGGGTCTGTGGCAGGAACCCACAGGTAAAATTACACGGACATGGGGAGAACATGCAAACTCCAATTCATCACCGCACACCAGCACACTCACTCACACACTATATAGGGGCAATTTAGAACACCCATTCCACCTTTAATCCATGTTTTGGGACTGTAGCAGGAACCCACAGGTAAAATTACACGGACATGGGGAGAACATGCAAACTCCAATCCATCACCGCACACTCACTCACACACTATATAGGGGCAATTTAGGACACCCAATCCACCTTGAATCCATGTTTTGGGACTGTGGCAGGAACCCACAGGTAAAATTACACGGACATGGGGAGAACATGCAAACTCCAATCCGTCACCGACACCAGCACACTCACTCACACACTATATTAGGGGCAATTTAGAACACCCAATCCACTTGAATCCATGTTTTGGGACTGTAGCAGGAACGCACAGGTAAAATTACAACGGACCATGGGGAGAACATGGCAAACTCCAATCTATCGCCGCCCACACCAGCCACACTCACTCCACACACTATATAGGGGCAATTTAGAAACACCCAATCCACCTTTGAATCCATGTTTTGGGTCTGTGGCAGGAACCCACAGGTAACAATTACACGGTGACATGGGGAGAACATGCAACTCCAATCCATCACCGCACACCAGCACACTCACTCACACACTATATAGGGGCAATTTAGAACACCCAATCCCACCTGAATCCATGTTTGGGACGGTGGCAGGAACGCACAGGTAAAATTACACGGACATGGGGAGAACATGCAAAACTCCAATTCATCACCGCACACCAGCACACTCCACTCACACACTATATAGGGGCAAATTAGAACACCCAATCCACCTTGAATCCATGTTTTGGGGACTGTGCAGGAACCCACAGGTAAAATTACACGGACATGGGGAGAACACATGCAAAACTCCAATCCATCACCGCACACCAGCACACTCACTCACACACACTATATAGGGGCAATTTAGAACACCCCATTCCACCTTGAATCCATGTTTTGGGACTGTAGGCAGGAACCCACAGGTAAAATTACACGGACATGGGTGAGAAAATGCAAACTCCAATTTCATCACCGCCACCAGCACACTCACTCACACACTATATAGGGGCAATTTAGAACACCCATTCCACCTTGAATCCATGTTTTGGGACTGTAGCAGGAACCCACAGGTAAAATTACACGGACATGGGGAGAACATGCAAACTCCAATCCATCACCGCACACTCACTCACACACTATATAGGGGCAATTTAGGACACCCAACCACCCTGAATATATAGGGGCAATTTAGGACACCCAATCCACCTTGAATCCATGTTTTGGGACTGTGGCAGGAACCCACAGGTAAAATTACACGGACATGGGGAGAACATGCAAACTCCAATCCATCACCGCACACCAGCACACTCACTCACACACACTATATAGGGGCAATTTAGAACACCCAATCCACCTTGAATCCATGTTTTGGGACATGGATTTTACACGGACATGGGGAGAACATGCAAACTCCAATCCATCACCGCACACCAGCACACTCACTCACACACTATATAGGGGCAATTTAGAACACCCAATCCACCTTGAATCCATGTTTTGGGACTGTGGCAGGAACCCACAGGTAAAATTACACGGACATGGGGAGAACATGCAAACTCCACCCAGATCGGGTTTTCGAACTCGGACCCCCCCCCCCCCCCCCCCCCCCCCCAATTCTGAGAGGAGAACATGCTAATGACCATCTGAGCAGACTAACGTGGTTGACCTGACGGAGGACACCCGCCCGCCCCAGTACAGTCAGGCTCTATTGGCCCCGGCAGGTGACCTCGGCCCCGGACCGTTTTGGAAAAGCGTGTCCTCGCTCTACCCCCCCCGTCCCGCGCCCCGTCCCGCCGTCTGAAGGACGGAACCGCCACCGCCGAGCTAAAATTAGATGGGCTGCACGTTCCACGAGTGCGTCGTAACGACGGCGTCGCCATGGCAACCGCCGCGCCGAAAACGGCCAACCCTTTCTGTTTCGTCCTCTCGCGTTCCGCGTCCTTTCGATCGCACCTCCGCAGGACGGTCGTTTCCACGACGGTTCCGTCCTCGCGCTCCATCGCCCCGATCGGCCGTCTGTCTTCATCATACGCTGGACCTGTACAGGGCCTTCCCCAAACTGTTTCCAGGTGCTTGATTAGATCATACTATATAAGCCACACTATATGGCTTAGTGGTTTAGCATGTTCTCCTCTCAGTGCTAGGGATTCTCGGTTCGAATCCCCATCTGAGTGGAGTCTCCATGTTCTCCCCGTGTCTGCGTGGGCTTCCTCCGGGTTCTCCGGTTTCCTCCCACAGTCCAAAAACATGGATCAAGTCAACTGAGTTCTCCAAATTGCCCCATATAGTGTGTGTGTGTGAGTGTGTGTCCAGCGATAGATTGCCCCCCTGTCCTAGGCGTATCTGCCCAGCGCCCGAGACGTTCTCCCCTGGATGGGCATGGGGAACCCCCCCCCCCTCCGCTAGCCTAAAAGTGGATGAAGTGGAAGATAATGGATACAGGCGGCACGGTGGCTTAGTGGTTTATCATGTTCTCCTCTCAGCATTAGGGATTCCCGGTTCGAATCCCAATCTGGGTGGGGTTTGCATGTCCTCCCCGTGTCCGCGTGGGCTTCCTCCGGGTTCTTCGGTTTCCTCCCATAGTCCAAAAACATGGATCAAGTCAATTGAGTTCTCCAAATTGCCCCATATAGAGTGTGTCTGTGTGAGTGAGTGTGTGCCCAGCGATGGGTTGCCCTTCTGTCCTGGGTGTATCTGACCAGCCCCCGAAACGTTCTCCCCTGGATGGGCATGGGGAACCCCCCCCCCCCCCCCCTCCGCGACCCTAAAAGTGGATGAAGTGGAAGATAATGGATGGAGGCCGTACGGTGGCTTAGTGGTTTAGCATGTTCTCCTCTCAGCGCTAGGGATTCCCGGTTCGAATCCCAGTCTGGGTGGAGTTTCCACGGGGAGAACATGGATCATGGATCAAGTCAATTGAGTTCTCCAAATTGCCCCATATAGAGTGTGTCTGTGTGAGTGAGTTTGTGCCCAGTGATGGATTGGCGTCTGGTCCTGGGTGTATCTGCCCAGCGCCCAAGACGTTCTCCCCTTGATGGGCATGGGGAAGCTCCCCCCCCCCCCATGACCCTAATATAGGATAAAGTGGAAGATAATGAATGAATCTATGAATAATGGATGGATGGATGTCCCAGTTGGTGATTTTTAAAGGAGGCGTGTCTAATAAAGTGTCCACTTTGTGTCGGGTTCATGTAGGAGGTGGCAGCTCGTGTAGACGGACAGTTGTGTATCTGTTTCCTGTCAGTGAGACCGCACTGACCTTCCGGAAAGTAAGACCATCATTAAATAATCATGAGCTGATTCGACTGACCGTAACCCACGGCGCCTCCTGCTGAGGGCAGGGGCTTTATAATCAGGGTGAGGGTAATATCCAGTGGTCGAGGAGAGGGGTGTGTGTGTGTGTGTGTGTGTGTGTGTGTGTGTGTTGGGACACAAAATGTAAGTTTTGGGCTGTTTATGCAGAAAAGCATTGGTGGGGTCAGACACCGATGTTGGACGAGAAAGCCTGGTTCACGCTCGTTCTAGTGACGAGGTCGAGTTAATTAATGTACAACGCAGGGGTTCTCAAAGCCAATCCAGAGGAGAACGGTTCGGGCGCCGATCCGTGGCTGGGCACACACTCACACAGACACACACACACACACACAGGTTATATAGGGGCAATTGTAAGCATACGATTTAACTTGAATTCATGTTTGTGGACATGGAGGAAACCGGAGGACATGCAAACTCCACCCAGATTGGGATTCGAACCGGGAATCCCTAGAGCTGAGAGGAGAACATGCTAAACCACCGTGCCGCCGCATTGGAATATGGATGTATGTAAAGTTTTTATTGATTTAAACCAGAGGTCGTCCTCATGCACATCCTCCACGCGGTCACACGGCGCCGCAGCCCAAACTATTCGGACGGTCTGATGTTTATTTATTCTGATTCCTCTCTGTAATCAGTCCGATCAGCGGCGCTCCATCAGAACCCGGACGTCGGCGGTCACTCGGACGTCGGCGGTCACTCGGACGTCACTGACCGCACGGCGGGGCAATTCGTAGCCGTTCCCCGGCGACGTGACAAGAAGCTAAAAATAACTCTGCCGTGGAGGAGGAGGCCCTCGCTAACGGCTCTCGAGGGGAATCGATGTTCCGTGCCAAGATTAGGGGATAAACCCCCCCCCCCCCCCCCCCGTCAGTCTGCCTGCGGGGGCATTCTGAAAACACAGGAGACGGGCTTTTAAATCCAGAGTTCCCCTTTAATTCATCAGAACCTCCTCCATCTGCCGTCCGCTTCATCAAACCTCGCCGTTTTTATCTCATTAACGCAGAACGTTTCGGCTGAGGAACGTCACGGACGCGACTGAGGGACGCTTTACGCCGTGGGTCACACCGGAAAAGTCCGGGACGTTGGACACGCAGGCGTGTGATTGGTCAACGCTGAAGACCCTTTGGAACTCTGACTGTTATTGTGATGTCACAATGCTGATCTCATCCGGAGGGCTCGTGGTTCTGTCTCACGTGGTTCTGTCTCATCTGGTTCTGTCTCAAATTTTGAAAAGTCCAGGATGTTGGCCAGGGTGTCTGTGATTGGTCACTGCTGAAGACCCTTTGGAACTCTGACCGTTATTGTGATGTCACAATATTTATCTCATCCGGAGGCCTCGTGGTTCTGTCTCACGTGGTTCTGTCTCACATGGTTCTGTCTCATCCGGTTCTGCAGTTCTGTCTCCTGCGCTTCTCACTCGGTTCTGTCTCACTCGGTTCTGTCTCATCCCGTCCTGTCTCACTCGGTTCTGTCTCATCCCGTTCTGTCTCACTCGGTTCTGTCTCATCCCGTCCTGTCTCACTCGGTTCTGTCTCATCCCGTTCTGTCTCACTCGGTTCTGTCTCATCCCGTTCTGTCTCACTCGGTTCTGTCTCATCCCGTTCTGTCTCACTCGGTTCTGTCTCATCCCGTTCTGTCTCACTCGGTTCTGTCTCATCCCGTCCTGTCTCACTCGGTTCTGTCTCACTCGGTTCTGTCTCATCCCGTCCTGTCTCACTCGGTTCTGTCTCATCCCGTTCTGTCTCACTCGGTTCTATCTCACTCGGTTCTGTCTCATCCCGTTCTGTCTCACTCGGTTCTGTCTCATCCCGTGCTGTCTCACTCGGTTCTGTCTCATCCCGTGCTGTCTCACTCGGTTCTGTCTCATCCCGTTCTGTCTCACTCGGTTCTGTCTCATCCCGTGCTGTCTCACTCGGTTCTGTCTCATCCCGTCCTGTCTCACTCGGTTCTGTCTCATCCCGTTCTGTCTCACTCGGTTCTGTCTCATCCCGTTCTGTCTCACTCGGTTCTGTCTCATCCCGTGCTGTCTCACTCGGTTCTGTCTCATCCCGTGCTGTCTCACTCGGTTCTGTCTCATCCCGTGCTGTCTCACTCGGTTCTGTCTCATCCCGTCCTGTCTCACTCGGTTCTGTCTCATCCCGTTCTGTCTCACTCGGTTCTGTCTCATCCCGTTCTGTCTCACTCGGTTCTGTCTACATCCGGTTCTGTCTCAAATTTTGCCTGTCCAGGATGTCGTCCAGGGTGTCTGTGATTGGTCACCTCTGAGGGCCGGTCAGGACTCTGACCGTCGCTGTAACTCACGGCTGACCGTGGTCGTGATGTCACAACATCGATCTGACCCAGAGGCATCTGCGTCCGGCGGTCCGGCTCGATGATGATGTCAGCGCCGCCGCCGTGACGGGTGACCGCGCTTCACACCGCCGCCGGCGTGACGGCCGATAGAACGGGTCCAGCATCGATCCGGTCATCAGGACATACTGACCGTCCGGCCCTTAAAGGGACATCCACTGAAGAGAGTGTGTGTGTGTGTGTGTGTGTGTGTGTGTGTGCGCTTGTAAAGCTGCTTATTTAAGGAGCATGTTGGACTAAACTGCCTCTCTTTGATTCTTACGATCAGGTGGAGTCGCGCGACACTCTGAACAGCATAGCGCTGAAGTTCGACACCACCCCCAACGAGCTGGTGCAGCTGAATAAACTGTTCTCCAGAGCCGTGGTACCCGGACAGGTACAGGTTCCGCCCTTTTCACGTTTTGTTGCAGAAACATTTTATTTTATTATATTTTTTATTTATTTTTATTTAACGCCCGGCTCTGTGTTGTGATGTCACAGAAGTATTTGATTCAGAGTCAGTTTACAGTAACGAAGCGACTCCATGCTCGTGTCCCTCTGAACTGTGTTTGTTCTTTGCAGGTTCTGTACGTTCCAGATCCTGAGTATGTCTCAAGTGCTGGCAGCTCCCCCTCCTTAAGCCCCATCAGCCCCCTGTCCCCCACGTCCTCCGAGGCCGAACTAGAGAAGGTACCGCCGCTTCATCCGTTAATGCAAACCCATATTGTGACATTAGAACCTTTACTGTGACATTAGAACATTTACATTTAAGAACCTTTATTTGGGTTTTTTTGTGAGTTGGGTCAGTGCTGAGGATCCGGGTTCGAATCCCGATCTGAGTGGAGCTCGGTTCTGTCTCATTCGGTTCCATCTCGCTTTACACAGTCAGTCCTGTCTCACTCGGTTCTGTCTCTTCCAGTTCTGTCTCACATGGTTCTCTCTCACTCAGTTCTGTCTCACTCTTCTCTGTATATTACGGTTCTGTCTCACTCGGTTCTGTCTCACTCTCCTCTGTACATTATGGTTCTGTCTCACTCAGTTCTGTCTCACTCTCTATACATTATGGTTCTGTCTCACTCGGTTCTGTCTCACTCGGTTTGTCTCTTGCGGTTTTGTCTCTTGCGGTTCTGTCTCTTGCGGTTCTGTCTCACTCTGTTCTGTCTCACTCTCTGTACATTATGGTTCTGTCTCTTGCGGTTCTGTATATTCCGGTTTGGTCTCGTGGTTCCGTCCGTCGTGGTTGGAGATGATCATTGGGTTTTGGAGGACCTGCCCCCGAGCTGCAGACAAAGCTCGCGTTCTGCACACGGCACGTAATTACACAGGAACCCATTTGGAATAATAAATTGCCCTGATTAATTTAGAACTCATTAAGAACCCGTCTTCAGTCCTGAAGAACAGTGAGTGTGTCTCAGTTCGGAGATCCAGGAGCTCCTCCTCTTTCAGGTTGCCCCCCCCCCCCCCATGTCCACTGAGATCAGCGTAACCTCGCCAAACGCTCTCACTCCGATGTCTTCGCGCCCGTCCCACGTCCCGCGTTCCGCGTCCTCCCCCGGCGTCCCACTTTCACACGCCGTGTTTATTTGGGTCGTCAGAAGAAATCCCGGCTCCTCGCGTGTGGAGGGAGGTGAAGGAGAACCTCCACCGTCACATCACTAACACCCCAGATGACCTCCATCCCATCACCGCCATTTAATCTCCACAGATACACCCAGGAGAGGACGCCAAACTGGACACACACACACACACACACACACACATTATATAGGGGCAATTTAGAGCAGCCATTTTACCTTGAATCCATGTTTTTGGACTGTGGGAGGAATCTGGAGAACCTGAAGGCAACCCACACAGACGTGGGGTTAACATGCAAACCGCAACCCGGAGGAAACCCACACGGACACGGGGAGAACATGGAAACTCCACCCAGATGGGGATTCGAACCGGGATCCCTGGCGCTGAGAGGAGAACATGCTAAAGCACTAAACCGGCGTGCGGTCCGCATGAAATACAACTGCATCCATCCATCGTCTTCCGCTTTATCCTCCATTAGGGTCGCCAAACTGTCACTGGACACACACACACATTGTATAGGGGCAATTTAGAGCAGCCATTTTACCTTGAATCCATGTTTTTGGACTGTGGGAGGAATCTGGAGAACCCGAAGGCAACCCACACAGACGTGGGGAGAACATGCAAACTGCACCCGGAAATTGGATTTAAACCCGGCTCCCTGGCGCTGAGAGGAGAACATGCCAACCTACAGTACTTCAGTGGAGCTGAAGGCATCGGCGCGTTCATCCGCGTCTGTCGTGGCGCCGTCGTTCTCGCGAGTTAATATTTGAACCCGGAGGAAACCCACGTGGACACGGGGAGAACATGGAGAATCCACCCAGATGGGGATTCGAACAACTCCATCCATTCATCCATTGTCATCCATCCTCTATTAGGGTCTTGAGGGGGGGGGGTTCCCCATGCCCATCCAGGGGAGAACGTTTCGGGCGCTGGGCAGATAGACCCAGGACAGGGGGGCAATCTATCGCTGGACACACACTCACTCACACAGACACACTCTATATGGGGCAATTTGAAGAACTCAATTGACCTTGATCAAATGTTTTTGGACTGTGGGAGGACACCGGAGAACCTAGAGGAAACCCACGCGGACAGAACATGGAGACTCCACCCAGATGGGGATTCGAAGCGGGAATCCCTAGTGCTGAGAGGAGAACATGCCAAACCACTAAGCCACCGTGCCGCCGTGTTAAAAACAACTCCATTCATTCATTATCTTCCGCTTTATCCTCCATTAGGGTCGCGTCTGTCGTGGCGCCGTCGTTCTCGCGAGTTAATATGTGAACCCGGAGGAAGCCCACGCGGACACGGGGAGAACATGGAAACTCCACCCAGATGGGGATTCGAACCGGGAATCCCTAGTGCTGAGAGGAGAACAACCCACACAGACGTGGGGAGGACATGCAAACTGCACCCGGAAATGGGATTCAAACCCGGGTCCCTGGCGCTGAGAGGAGAACATGCCAACCTACAGTGAAGGCATCGGCGTGTTCATCCGCGTCTGTGATGAGAACGTTCTCGCGAGTTTAATATGTGATCGCGCGCTGAAGTGCGACTCGCGCCGGGGATTTATTTACGAGAGACGAAATAATCTGCTGTAAGCACTCCAGACTCAGCAAATAGACACTGTGTGCACGAGATGATCAAGGACGGGGGGACGGGGGGGGACGGGGGGGGAACCGGGTCCACCGCACGCCGGGACGGCGTGTTCCTTCAGCCGCGCGGCAGACGGACGGGCGCCGAACCGTCCCATTAATCAGTAACCTTAAGCAAAGATGACCTCGCAGGGCGCGGAACCGGCGCCCAAACAACCGGAGGAGGACGTCTCCTGCTTTATCCTATATTAGGGTTTGTCCTCTATTAGTCCCCATGTCCAGGGGAGAACGTTTCGGGCGCTGGGCAGATACACCCAGGACAGGGGGGCAATCTATCACTGGGCACACACTTTATATGGGGCAATTTGGAGAATTCAATTGATCCATGTTTTTGGACTGTGGGAGGAAACCCACGCGGACAGGGGGAGAACATGGAAACTCCACCCAGATGGGGATTCGAACCGGGAATCCCTAGTGCTGAGAGGAGAACATGCTAAACCACTAAGCCACCGCCCATCCAGGGGAGAACGTTTCGGGCGCTGGGCAGATACACCCAGGACGGGGGCAATCGATTGCTGGGCACACACTCACTCACACACACACACTCTATGGGGCAATTTGGAGAACTCAATTGACCTTGATCCATGTTTTTGGACTGTGGGAGGAAACCAGAGAACCCGGAGGAAGCCCACGTGGACACGGGGAGGACATGGAAACTCCACCCAGATGGGTATTCGAACCGGGAATCCCTAGTGCTGAGAGGAGAACATGCTAAAGCACTAAGCCAGCGTGCCGCCCGCATGAAATACAACTCCATCCATCCATTGTCTTCCTATTTATCCTTATTAGGGTCGTGGGGGGGGTTCCTTATGCCCATCCAGGGGAGAACGTTCCGGGCGCTGGGCAGATACACCCAGGACAGGGGGGCAATCTATCACTGGGCACAGACTCACTCACACACACACACTCTATATGGGTCAATTTGGAGAACTCAATTGACCTTGATCCATGTTTTTGGACTGTGGGAGGAAACCAGAGAACCCGGAGGAAGCCCACGTGGACATGGGGAGGACATGGAAACTCCACCCAGATGGGGATTCAAACCGGGAATCCCTAGTGCTGAGAGGAGAACATGCTAAACCACTAAGCCCCCCCCCCCCCCCCCCGTACCATCTTAATCTGTATAATCCTCCATAAGCAGCGACATCCACTTGGCAGAATCAGCCGCATCGCTTCCTGCGCCGCCGCCTCACTTCCTGCCTGCTGCTAAATTTAGTGTTCCGGCACACGGGGAGACGGGATAGGCTCGACACCGGCGGAGAGAAACGGAGCGGGGGGGGAGGGGAGCGCGGGGCGAAGCATGTGACCGAGAAAGCGGAGAGGAGGCGAAGTGACACGGGAGACGGGGGCGGGGGGGGGGGGGGTTGTTGTTGTTGTTGGAGGAGACGCAGGTCAGTGTTGATTACGGCGCGTGCTCGGTGTTTACTCTCACGCTCCGCGGTGTGACTCCTCTAGAACCTCCTCATGTTCTTCAGCCTCCGGCTCCTCCCCCACGACACTCAAGAGGATCCCGTCCCAACCCCTCCAGGCCACTAGATGGCGCAGCATGTTGATCTCTCCGTGTGCAGTGTCACGGCGGCATTATTATAAAGCAGTAAGACACGAGAGGTTGTGCAGGTTATTATTAGTCCCGCCTCTTTCTGTGATTTATTCACAATAATGCACGACCCTCGAGCGTCTTATTGCTTTAATAAAACGCCACAAACGCAATTAAATTGTAAATTCAAAACTTTTACATTAAATTGTAAATTCGAAAACTTTTAAATTAAATTGTAAATTCAAAACTTTTAAATTAAATTGTAAATTCAAAACTTTTAAATTAAATTTTAAATTCAAAACTTTTAAATTAAATTTTAAATTCCAAAACTTTTAAATTAAATTGTAAATTCAAAACTTTTAAATTAAATTGTAAATTCAAAACTTTTAAATTAAATTGTAAATTCTAAACTTTTAAATTAAATTGTAAATTCTAAACTTTTAAATTAAATTGTAAATTCAAAACTTTTAAATTGAATTGTAAATTCAAAACGTTTAAATTAAATTGTAAATTCGAAAACTTTTAAATTAAATTGTAAATTCAAAACGTTTAAATTAAATTGTAAATTCAAAACTTTTAAATTAAATTGTAAATTAAATTTTTTTTACTAAATTACTAAATTGTAATTAAATAAAAACAAGGTTTGATTCAGAAATGCGTTTACCGAAAACAAAATCGTTAATTAGCTGCTCTCCCGCGACGTAATCTAGTCCGGTTTTCGCTGAGAAACAGGATTCCGGTTTCAAACAGTGCCATCTAGTGGCCAAATTACAGAACACACTTTATTAAAAACAGCGTAACAGGTTTAGTGCTGATCGTGAATCGTCTCGCTGTTTAAATTAATCTGTTTTATGATTTAATAAATATTAATGAGTTTTTAATAAATAATAATGAGTTGTATTTAACGCAGGCGGCACGGCGGCTTAGTGGTTTGGCATGTTCTCCTCTCAGCGTTGGGGATTCCCGGTTCGAATCCCAATCTGCGTGGACTTTCCCATGTTCTCCCCGTGTCCATGTGGGTTTCCTCCGGGTTCTCTGTATTTCTCCCACAGTCCAAAAACATGGGTCGAGGGCAATTGAGTTCTCCAAATTGCCCCATAGAGAGTGTGTGTGTGTGTATGTACAGCAATTAGATTACCCCCCCTGTCCTGGGTGTATCCGCCCAGCGCCCGAAACGTTCTCCACTGGATGGGCATGGGGAACCCCCCCCCCACGACCCTAATAGAGGATGAAGCTCAGAGGGGTGTGATATCGTCAGCCATGTCAACGGCTCAGCCAATCAGATTTAAGGAGCGTTTAAGATAAAGCGTTTAAGAGCGTTTAGTTTAATGCACGGCGCCCCCCGGTGCTTTAGGATCATATCCAGCGGCTCAGTGAAGCGGCTCCCCGGGGGACTTTGTATAAATAATGAAGCGGCTCCGGGCCCTTCGGCGTTTCTTTCACCCGCACCGGAACGCCGACGCGTCCTCCGTACCACATCCACCGCACCGAGGCTTAGGTTCCACCTCAGACCCCAGGCGAGCCGGGGCAGTGCAGTGTGGGTAACGCGGGGACGGCCCCGAGGACACGCCTTCTCATCACGCCGGTCGGTTCTGTCGCTTCACATTTCGTGTGTTTTAAAAAACAATATTTTGTTTTTGGGCGGCACGGTGGCTTAGTGCTTTAGCATGTTCTCCTCTCAGCACTAGGGATTCCCGGTTCGAATCCCCATCTCGGTGGAGTTTCCATGTTCTCCCCGTGTCCGCGTGGGTTTCCTCCGGGTTCTCCGGTTTCCTCCCACAGTTCAAAAACATGGATCAAGTCAATTGAGTTCTCCAAATTGCCCCATATAGAGTGTGTCTGTGTGAGTGAGTGTGTGTCCAGTGATAGATTGCCCCCCTGTCCTGGGTCTATCTGCCCAGCGCCCGAAACGTTCTCCCCTGGATGGGCATGGGGAACCCCCCCCACCGCAACCCTAATAGAGGATAAAGCGGAGGATAATGGATGGAGGCGGCACGGTGGCTTAGTGGTTTAGCATGTTCTCCTCTCAGCACTAGAGATTCTCGGTTCGAATCCCCATCTGGGTGGAGTTTCCATGTCCTCCCCGTGTCCGCGTGGGTTTCCTCCGGGTTCTCCGGTTTCCTCCCACAGTCCAAAAACATGGATCAAGTTAATTGAGTTCTCCAAATTGCCCCATATAGAGTGTGTCTGTGTGAGTGAGTGTGTGTACAGTGATAGATTGCCCCCCTGTCCTGGGTGTATCTGCCCAGCGCCCGAAACGTTCTCCCCTGGATGGGCATGGGGAACCCCACCCCCCCCCTGCTCTGACGCCCCCTTGTTGCTCTTATTTCTTTGTAGTTTTACGATCGCAGACTGTAGTATGTGATGTGTGGTATGGTGGTGTAAAGTTTGGCATGTTCTCCTCTCAGCGCTGGGAATGTAGGTCGGAATCCCGATCTGGCTGGTGTTTTTGCATGTTCTCCCCCGGTTTCCTTTGCACCGCAGCGTATCTGGGTACAGCGCGACGCAAACGCGGTGACGCAGAACAAATATCATTCACGTTCCCGCGCCGCCGACTCGGAACGTCGGAGCTTTAATAATTCCCGTTTTCTTTTCCCCCCCCTCTTCATCCCGAATGACTCAGAAGCTCTGCGCAGATCCGATGGGAACGCCTCCTCCGACGGATCCGTAAATACGACCGACTATTTCCAGCTCCGTCTGTAACGCGCCAGACGAACAGCCCCTCCTGCAGGCGGCGCGGCGCGGCGCGGCGCTGATGGAGGGGGCGGAGGCTGGTGTGCTGAATCGGGTGCAGATGGAGCGCCGGGGTGCTGGGTTCCGCACAACGCAGACATGTTTTGACTCCCCGCTCGCTCTTTCCGGGCCGTGGGAGGAGCCGGGACGGTGCGGAGGGCCGCGGGGGGGAGACGGCGTCCTCTGACGGGGTCAGGCTTTTTTGGGGTGGGAGGCGGCTTCCTGCCGAAAATGTGTAGAATTAACTCTGACCGGAACGGATGTAATTTGGGGGTGCGCTGAGTGAACGCTGACGTCTGATTGGAGGTTGCTGCGTGACGTCAGAGCGAAACCGGGTTTCATTGTTTTTGGGTGAAAAGAAACTGTTTAAAAAGAATGTGTGTGTTCGTGTTATCGTTTGGGCCTTCCCCAAAGTGTTGTGCTGCTCACAATTATTTAAAATGCATGGCTGAGTGTGTGTGTGTGTGTGTCTGTCTGTCTGTCTCTCTCTGTGTCTGTGTGTGTGTGTGTGTGTGTGCCTTTCTTTGTGTGTCTGCGTGTGTATATGTTTGTGCGCCTCTCTTTGTGTGTGTGCCTTTGTTGTGTGTGTCTGCGTGTGTTTCTTTATGTGTGTGCGCCTCTGTGTGTGTGTGTGTGTGTGTGTGTGTGTGTGCGCGCATCTCTTTGTGTGTGTGTGTGTCTCTGTGTGTGTGTGTGTTTGTGTGTGTGTGCCTCTCTTTGTGTGTGTGTGTGTTTGTGTGTGGGCATGCATGTGTGTGTGTCCCTGTCTGTGTCTGCGTGTCTGTGTGTGTGTGTGTGTGTCTGTCTCCGTTTGTGTGTATCTCTGGCTGTGTGTGTGTGTGTCTGGCTGTGTGTGTGTGTGGTGTGTCATCATGTTTGTTTGTGTGCCCTGTCTGTGTCTGTGTGTATGTGTGTCTGTCTCTGTCTCCGTTTGTGTGTATCTCTGGCTGTGTGTGTTTGTGTGTGTGTGTGTTTCTCTGGCTGTGTGTGTTTGTGTGTGTGTGTGTCTCTGGCTGTGTTTGTGTGTGTCTCTGGCTGTGTGTGTGTGTGTCTCTGGCTGTGTTTGTGTGTATCTCTGGCTGTGTGTGTGTGTGTGTGTGTGTCTGTCTGTGTTTGTGTGTATCTCTGGCTGTGTGTGTGTGTGTGTCTCTGTTTGTGTGTATCTGGCTGTGTGTGTCTCTGGCTGTGTTTGTGTGTATCTCTGGCTGTGTGTGTGTCTGGCTGTGTTTGTGTGTATCTCTGGCTGTGTGTGTGTGTGTCTCTCTGGTTGTGTTTGTGTGTATCTCTGGCTGTGTGTGTGTGTGTGTGTGTTTCTGTGTGTGTGCGTGTGTCTTTGTCTCTGTGTCTCTGTGTGTGTGTGTGTGTGTGTGTGTGTGTGTGTGTGTTTGTGTGTGTTTCTGTGTGTGTGCATGTGTCTTTGTCTCTCTGTCTGTGTGTGTGTGTGTGTGAGGGAGAGAGAAGTGAACTGGTGCTTGGTACTGCTGGTTCAGTGTGAGAGTCTCCTGTGAGATTCTATAATGAAGCTTTAAACTCTGAATATTTAACTCTTCTGTAAAGAAACTGCTTTTAATTAAAGAGAAAATAAATCATTTAAATCATTAATAAAACTTTAGAATTACGCTCCTCATGCTGACGTTTCCCATCTCGCCTCCGAACACCGTCACATATTTGAAGAAGAATATGTGTCTGACACATGCCTCTCTCTATTTATTATTATTATTATTATTATCATTATGAAAGACAAGTACAAAATTAGCTGAGAATTTCTTGTATTTCCGACCCACCATATGAGAATCACTGGTGTAGAGAACATGCAAAACTCCACACAGAACGCACTTTGCTGGGAATGGAACGTCCAACCTGCGTAATCCCAATTCCTCTCTGATGAAGCCGATGCATCTGCTCGTTTGCAAAAGTCCATTTTATTTATTTAAAATCTGAGACGCCCTCATTGATGTCCGCTCCTCCCCCAGGACTCCGATGGCGCGCCCCGCTCGGACGGCCCCGCCTCGGCGCCGCCGGTCTTCTCGGCCCTGCGGCACTCGCGCGTGGTCTCGTCCACCTCGGAGGAAGAGGAGGCCCTGACGGAGAAGTTCCTCAAAATCAACTGCAAGTACATCACAGATGGCAAGGTGAGCCGCGACGCCAATTAAAACGCGGGCGCGGGTGAGGCTGCTCTGTGCCGCCGGAGGTTCCTCGAGCGGTTCCGAAAAACCCAGCACGAGGTTCTGTACCCGTCCACTAATAGGACTCCGAACGGGCTTCAGACGGCGGAATGGGCCGTGCTTCTGCACCGCAGCTGTTCTCGGCCCAAACTGTGGATCCCTCAGGAAATCAGTGGCTCGCAGGCCGTCGTTAAGAGACGGCGATGTTCTGGACGTATCAGAGGTCTTCGGGTTATTTTCCCCCCAAGTTCTGATTAGTCCAGAACCGAGGACATGGACGTCTTTAACTCGGTTAAACACTGTAACTTATAAATAGTTTGTGGGACAAATAAAGGTCTGTCTTATCTTCGTTATGTGTGTGTTTGTGTGTGTGTGTCCACCAGGGGGCAGTGAACGGGGTTCTGCTGGTGACTCCCAACAACATCATGTTCGACCCGCTCCGGACGGACCCCCTCGTGCAGGAGCGCGGCTGTGAGGAGTACGGCATCATGTGTCCGCTGGAGGAGGTGCAGTCTGCGGCGGTGTACCGCGACGTCACGGACAGCAAGATCCGCGAGTCCCTACCCATGTGAGTCCCGAGAACGTGCGTGTGTGTGTGTGTGTCAGTCCTGTGTATACACACTTACGGTATTAATTTGGGTGGTGGATCCTCAACACACCACCACCACCACCACCTCTCATCACGTCTCGTCCACCACCCAAATGCTGGTTTCCCATCCAGACGGGAATGTGAACGGTGTCTGTGTGCAGGGACATGGACGCGTGGCTGTCCGGACCCCCCCACCAGGCGGAGCCGCGCGCCCGCGAGGGGCACGACAGCGGCAGCACGGCGCCGCGCAGCACCGACGCCTCGCTCTCCGAAGACGTCTTCACCGAACCCGAGCTCTCGCCCATCCGCGAGGAACAGCCG
The DNA here is from genome assembly GCA_019802505.1 of Corydoras sp. C115. Lineage (NCBI taxonomy): Eukaryota > Metazoa > Chordata > Actinopteri > Siluriformes > Callichthyidae > Corydoras > Corydoras sp. C115. The sequence goes on along the minus strand of JAFMOC010000171.1, from coordinate 284,269 downwards.
CTCGGCCACCGGCCTCCGAGGGAAGACGAGTCGTCCTCCGAGTCCGGCCACACGCTCAGACACGGGCCCGAGGGCCGGGAGGCGCCCGGGGCCGAGAGGCAGGAGGACGCCACGGGGGACGAGCCCAAGAGCCAAGAGCGGCCGAGCACGCCGGTCAGCGCGCCGCACTGCCGGACCGAGGCCGGGCTCACGGGGGCTGCCGGTCAGGAACCCGACCCGGATGGGGCCGCGCTCGGGCCAGGAGGGCAACCCGGGCAAACGGGACTCGGAGTCCGATGTGGAGGAGCTGAGGAAGATGTGGAAGTGTCACACTATGCAACAGGCCAAGGAGCAGCGCGAGAGCGCGCAGCACAAAGACGGCGGCTCGGGGAAAGGACCCTCAGAGGCTCGGCTCGGCTGAGGGTGAGAACCTTTCACAGCTGACCCGAAGAACGGGCGGCGCTTCGTTTTCTGACCTGTAACCAGAGTGTAGTCGCTACGCCACCTCCATGCATCGCGTACTCCATCCAGCCATCCATTATTAGGGCTGTATTCAACTACAGATTTTCGTAGTCGAATCTGATTCGTCAGATTTTCCCTATAGTCGACTGATAGTCAGTTAAAATTTCACCACAAGATGGCGCTATAAGCGTAGTTTTAAAAAAAGAATTTTTTTTTTATATATATATATTTTACTTGTTTTTCTAACAAAAGAAAACCTTTTTTTTTGTTTTTGCTTTTTCTTTTTTTTTTCTAGAAATTAGGATGATTTTATTTGACAAAAGGCTATATATATAACGAAAACAAAGACATTTCATGTAAAAACTAATGCTTAGCAGCAGCCATGGGCGCCCCCATGTGGTCAAAATGGTACATTCGACTATGAGGTTCATAGTCGACTACGGTTCTCCAAATCGAATCGTCGAATCAGCGAATATTGCGGCTCTATCCATTATACACCTAATACTACACTTGGGGCGGGGGGGGGGGGGGGGGTAAAAAAAATTATACCCATGCCCATCCAGGGGTAAAAGAATTATGCCCATATGCCAGTGATTCTCAATTATTTTCTGTTAAGCCCCCCCTAGGAAGAAGAAAACTTTTTGCGCCCCCCACACATGATTTATCCCCCAAATTTATCAAATATGGGGTGAAAAAGTATTTTCACACGCCCGCTGTAGTATGATTTGTCTATAAATGTGTTATAAATACAGCTTTTTTATAACAATGTCTCCTTATTAACAATAAAGAAAACAAAAAAGAAAGAAGTTTAGATCAACTTAGAACAAAGAATCAGTTTATTAACTTTGTTTTTTAGTTTGGAACAGAAACGAATTTGTTCAGTTTACTTAATATCACTTGCTCTGTGATTTCTTGTTATGCGCCCCCCCATGCACCACACTGCCCCACTATTTGAGAAGCACTGCCATATGCCCATCCAGGGGTAAAAAATTATGCCCATATGCCCATCCAGGGGTAAAAAATTCAGGGGCCGGGCAGATACACCCAGAACGGAGCACCTGTCTATCGCTGGGCACACACACACATACATACACATACATATGGGGCAATTTGGAGCAGCCCATTTACCTTGAAACAATGTTTTTGGACTATGGGAAGAAACCGGAGAACCTGGAGGGAACTCATGCGCACACCACGTTGGAAAACATTTGGCCACACCCCCCCTGCTGACATCATCCACCAAATTTCCATATGAATGCATATTCTAACACACTCCCACTGCAGCATTTGCCCCCTAAGTAGTGCGCTGTAGGCGATTTCGGACACGA
>JAFMOC010000171.1:155000-277500 GCA_019802505.1 Corydoras sp. C115 | reverse complement strand
GCCGTGCCGTGCCGCCCGCCCGGCGAACAAACTCCGAGACCCCGGGTTTGTTCAGCGTCGCTCTGTTACATGGCTGTATGTCCCTTTTTATTTATTTTATTTTATTTTATTTTATTTTATTTTTGTTTGACTGTCCGTCGACGTCGCGGTTGGTGTATGAAGCGGAGGGAGGGGGGGTTGGCGGGGCAATCTGGTGCATGTTAATGCTGAAAGCAATCCGCCCCGCGATGAAAGCGATACTGGAGCTGAGGCAGCGGTTTAAATTTTAATGTAAATCAATGATGTAGGAAACAAAGCGGATTGATTTGTCATTCCGGGGCTCGGGGCGCCCGACAAAGCCGCCTGAACGCGAGCTTTTAAATAAGTAAAGTTTGCTTTCTTTAAGCGTTACAGTTAAATAAGATGTGAGGGGCTCGGAGGAGCTGCGAATGAAAGCTTGACTTTTATTTTGGTTTACAACTCCGTGAACTGTGCTTTCAGTGTCTTTTGGTTTCGGAGAACTGGGGGGTGGGGGGGGAGGGAGGGAGGGAGGTGGGTACTTAGATAGGTCCTTAGGTGGGTAGGTACTTGGGTATGTATTTAAGAAGGTACTTAGGTGGGCAGATAGGACAGAGAGGTATATAGTATAGAAAGTTAGGTAGTATAGAGAGATGGGCAGTATAGAGAGGTGGGCAGTATAGAGAGGTAGGTAGTATAGAGAGGTGGGCAGTATAGAGAGGTGGTTGGTATAGAGAGATAGGCAGTATAGAGAGGTAGGTAGTATAGAGAGGTGGGCAGTATAGAGAGGTGGTTGGTATAGAGAGATGGGCAGTATAGAGAGGTGGGCAGTATAGAGAGGTGGTTGGTATAGAGAGATAGGCAGTATAGAGAGGTAGGTAGTATAGAGAGGTGGGCAGTATAGAGAGGTGGTTGGTATAGAGAGATGGGCAGTATAGAGAGGTGGGCAGTATAGAGAGGTGGGTAGTATAGAGAGGTGGTTGGTATAGAGAGGTGGTTGGTATAGAGAGGTGAGTAGTGTAGAAAGGTGGTTAGTATAGAGAGGTGGGCAGTATAGAGATGGGCAGTATAGAGAGGTGGGCAGTATAGAGAGGTGGGCGGTATAGAGAGGTGGTTAATATAGAGAGGTGGGTAGTATAGAGAGGTGGGTAGTATAGAGAGGTGGGTAGTATAGAGAGGTGGGTAGTATAGAGAGGTGGGTATTATAGAGAGGTGGGTAGTATAGAGAGGTGGGTATTATAGAGAGGTGGGTAATATAGAGAGGTGGGTAGTATAGAGAGGTGGGTAGTATAGAGAGGTGGGTAATATAGAGAGGTGGGTAGTATAGAGAGGTGGGTATTATAGAGAGGTGGGTAATATAGAGAGGTGGGTAGTATAGAGAGGTGGGTATTATAGAGAGGTGGGTAATATAGAGAGGTGGGCAGTATAGAGAGGTGGGTAATATAGAGAGGTAGTTTGTAGGAAATGAAATAATAATAACTCAGTTATTAAAATCTGTATGATGTCAGAATGATGTCAGTATAATTTCAGTATGATGTCAGAGCTGAATGTTCTGTGATATTGAAACGTGTTCCGTTTGTTTTCCGTCGGTGGAACGTTCGCTGCCGGTGTTCCTCGTCACGCTCCTCCGTTTCTGGTGTTTATTCTGCACTGCGTCTTTAAACTCAGCCCGGTCAGCTGACCCGAGAGGCGGGGCCCACGTCCCGTAGGGGCCAATCAGGTCGAGTGTTTTGGCCGTGCCGCACCGTGATTGGTGCCGCCGCCGGCAGTCATGGCCCTCCGGTCGGCCGGTGGGACGTTTTCAGGAGGAGATGTTTCGGGAGCCGGAATGTGAGCGCAGACCCGCCTCGCCTTCAAATACCATGTTCTCCAGGAGCCTCACGCCGGCGGAACCTTTCACTCCTAAGTATTCTTACGTACGTTTGGCATGAGGCTGTGTTTGTTCTGCTGGGGGGAGGGGGGTGGGATGGGGGGGTTCTTTTTGGAGAACACGGAGTTAAACACAGGACTCTTTTGTGACCTTCTGCGTTCTCGGCCGCGGTGACCGAACGCCCCCCTCCCCCTCCCCCTCCCCCCCCCCACGTGCCCTCTCTCTTCTGTTTGTTTAAATCTAACTGGAGAGAGTTACCCCCGGCTCTGGTGTTCGTTCGGCTCTGGTGTTGGTTTTCTGCTTCCGTGGCGAACTCCTCGGGGCAGATCGCTATCAGAGTTCCGGGAACTACACGGAGCAGAACCGTTTTAGTTCTTGTTACCGCTCCCAGACGAGGTTTGTGATGTTAGTGTAACTTTGTTCTGTTGCGGACGTCGGCGTCTCGCCGATGCAGCAGATTTTTAAACGTTCTTAAAGGACAGAACAACGGACTTAACAAAAAGTTCCACCACCACAAACTCGAGGGCTGTTGATACAGAGACGCATTCCTGACTCGGGGTGCAGAAGAAAATCGATTCTTCAAAGAATCGCGATTCGTAGTCCTGCCGATTCAGAATCGAATCGATTTTTAAAAAATGCGTTTAAGTTTTATTTTGGTGGCTTAGTTGTTTAGCATAGAGGATAAAGCGGGAGATAATGAATGAATGAATATTAGAGATGGGGCAATTTGGAGAACTCAATTGACTTGATCCATGTTTTTGGACTGTGGGAGGAAACCGGAGAACCCGGAGGAAACCCACGCGGACACGGGGAGAACATGGAAAATCCCGGGAATCCCTAGCGCTGAGAGGAGAACGTGCTAGACCACTAAGCCAGTGTGCCGCCCAAACTGTAACATTAATCGCATCAATATACAATGAGCAATTTCTACAGTGCAAACTCTTAATCTTCAGAACGATCCTTTGCTTGTTTAATCCTCACGAATTAACATCTTGACTTAGAACCACAATCACAGATCAATTCACCTTAATACTAAAAAAGATAGTAAACTTTACGTCTTTACGTAAACACGATTATTATACCAACAGAACACGAACCTCGTTGGCTGCATTAAATATCAAAGAGAGCGTATGGCTCCTTAATAAACACTTTAACCCTTAATTCTAACTATGGAACCTTTGGAACCCTTGTAGCCTTGGAAATTAACGTCGTCAATGTTCTTAAAGGAACAGAAAATATTATATACAATTTAAATATACTATAAAACAATTAAAATATAAACGGCTCAACTAGGCAGTTACACTTGTATTGCTGGTAGCGTTTTGTGACGTGTGGGTGTTGGTTAAGTACTAGGTACTCATTCCTTTGTATATTTAATATGTATATAAGGGGTGTGGTAGCTCAGTGGTCAGGGTGTTGGGCTGTCAATCTGAAGGTTGTGGGTTCAAATCCCAGGTCCACTGAAGTTACCATTGTGGGTCCTTGAGCGAGGCCCTTAACCCTCATTGCTCCAGGGATGTTGTGATGAACCCAGTGCTCACCTTGTAAGTTGCTTTGGATAAAAAATAAATGACCAAATGTAAATGTAATGTAATATAATCTATAATCCCAGATTAATCCCAAATTACGCTGAGGTCAGGATTCTTTAGGACCAAGCCCTTCGTTTGCGGCAGATCTGGTTAGTCTTTCGTCTTGGTTCGTGTGAGATATTTGTAAATTATTATCCATGAGGAGCTGTTGAGAACTTTAGTAGGCTTCTGTGGAGGAGGTGGAGGTGGTAGTAGTGGTGGTGGTGGAGGTGGTATTAGTGGTGGAGGTGGTAGTAGTGGTGGAGGTGGTAGTAGTGGTGGTGGTGGAGGTGGTAGTAGTGGAGGTGGTAGTAGTAGTGGTGGAGGTGGTAGTAGTGGAGGTGGTAGTAGTGATGGTGGTAGTAGTGGTGGAGGTGGTAGTAGTGGTGGTGGTGGAGGTGGTAGGAGTGGTGGAGGTGGTAGTAGTGGAGGTGGTAGTAGTGATGGTGGTAGTAGTGGTGGAGGTGGTAGTAGTGGTGGTGGTGGAGGTGGTAGTAGTGGAGGTGGTGGGGGAGGTGATGGAGGTGGTAGTAGTGGAGGTGGTAGTAGTGGTGGAGGTGGTAGTAGTGGTGGTGGTGGAGGTGGTAGTAGTGGAGGTGGTAGTAGTGGTGGAGGTGGTAGTAGTGGTAGTAGTGGTGGAGGTGGTAGTAGTGGAGGTGGTAGTAGTGGTGGAGGTGGTAGTAGTGGTGGAGGTGGTAGTAGTGGTGGAGGTGGTGGTGGAGGTGGTAGTAGTGGTGGAGGTTGGTAGTAGTGGTGGTGGATGGTGTAGTAGTGGATGGTGGTAGTAGTGGAGGTGGTAGTAGTGGTGGTGGGTGGAGGTGGTAGTAGTGGAGGTGGTAGTAGTGGTGGAGGTGGTAGTAGTGGTGGTGGTGGAGGTGGTAGTAGTGGTGGAGGTGGTAGTAGTGGTGGTGGAGGTGGTAGTAGTGGTGGAGGTGGTAGTAGTGGTAGTAGTGGTGATGGTAGTAGTGGTGGAGGTGGTAGTAGTGGAGGTGGTAGTAGTGGTGGAGGTGGTAGTAGTGGTGGTGGTGGAGGTGGTAGTAGTGGTGGAGGTGGTAGTAGTGGAGGTGGTAGTAGTGGTGGTGGAGGTGGTAGTAGTGGTGGTGGTGGAGGTGGTAGTAGTGGTGGAGGTGGTGGTGGTGGTGGAGGAGGTAGAGGTGGTAGTGGAGGTGGTGGTGGAGGTGGTACTAGTGGTGGAGGTGGTGGTGGTGGTGGAGGAGGTAGAGGTGGTAGTGGAGGTGGTGGTGGAGGTGGTGGTGGAGGTGGTACTAGTGGTGGAGGTGGTGGTGGAACGGTTCCATTGTGACTTTAAGGCACGCTGAGCCGAGCTGATTCGCATTTCCATTACAAATGGAATGGCACCAAACTGTGCGGCGCGGCCCGTACGTCGGACGCGCCACGCCCACCTCCATTCGCAGCGTGCCGTCTGCGTCGTGATTGGCTCAGCCATCGTGCAGTCGCACCAATGACAATACAGGAGTCGCTCCTGCTCTGAGAAGCTATTCAGATCTATCCAATGCATTTTTGCATTCAGCGCTGCAAAGCGATGAGACCGTACTAGACTCTACGGATGATGGCGCCACAGTGATTGGACCTATCCCGTCAGCGTCCGGTCTGAATATGCCGGGTGCGCGTTCTATTCGGCAAGCACGCAAAACCACAGCGCGGCCTCCGGGCGGAGAACGCAGCGTCTCCGGGGCCGAACTGTGACATGGCAACCGTCTCCGTACGGTTTACCGAGCTAAAAATAGCACGGCAAACCATACGTTTAGATACAGGTAACCATGCGACGTAATAAAACTATTAAATCAGGAGGAATGCTGATTAGTGGAGGCCTGGCTTTGTGTGTCTGCAGGTGTGTGTGTGTGTGTGTGTGTGTGTGTGTGTGTGTGTGTGTGTGTGTCAGTATAGTGCCTGCATCATAAGAAACCAGCTCGCGCCACCATGCAAAACACTTCCCTCGCTCGCGACGCGAAGGCAGAGGAACGAGATGAGAAACTGCCGAGTGCACTCATGCCATCATGTGCTGTGTTTTCATTCGGTCGTTTAGGGTGGCGCTCATGTGCTGTGTTTTCTTCGGTTCGTTTGGGTGGCCCCTCCCCCGTCTCATTGCTTACTGCTCTGCACTCCTTTCTCTGCTCAGTTACAGTTTCTTCCCCCTATCTCTGTACCAGGTAGTCTCAGTGAACGAGCACCACCGCCGGATCGATGCACTAAACTCGGAAGATCTGCGCGCCCTATGCAAACGGCTCCAGGTGCCTGGCCCTAGACCCCCCCCCCCATCTCCCTTAGAGAACCCTAGAACCCTTGTAGATCCTCTTAGCACCGATAAGACGAACATTGTTGTGAACTGTTAATCAGAAAGCCGTGCGGTTGTGCCGACATACGACTGCGTGGCGGCCAACGTAGAAAGTGTGACCTCGTGTAGTCCTTTAAGGCGGCCGCGTGACGACTCGGGGGTGGGGGTGGGGGGGGGGGTGTAGAACAGGGAGGATGGAGGTTAGGGCTGTATAGATTGGGTGCTCGTTGCTTTTCTCGCAGACAATGCATGTAATTCAAAGCGAGGGGCGTGTAACCCGAGTGTGTCCGGGCTGCGAGAGGCAAAGTGTCTCTGTCTTTGCCATTATTCTACGAAACCCTCGCGTCACTCGCCTGCCGTCCAAGTTATCCGATATGCGGTTCAGCCGTTCGGATTTAGGACACGACCGTCGTCCCGTCCACTCGCGGGTGCAAATTTGTGTAGAGGAGGTTCGAGGTTTGGGTTTGCATTAGGTCATGCGGACACCATTTTGAATAAACAATCGGCTTTCTAGCAAATTCACGTGCTCGTTAGATTAAAGGGAAAGCGGGGTTCTATTCTTTCAACTTCGTGGGTCTAATTTTTACGTAGCGTTACCCTAGTGTCGGTTTTATTCTTGTTTTTGTTCCACTAACAGCTTAATAATGCTGTTTTAATCGTCTATTAACAGGAAAAAGCTCTTTAATGCTTAATTTTGATCATTTATGTTACTAATAATAAAGCTATAAGGTACGAGGGGGGCGGGGCATTATTGTGAATAATCACGGGAAAGGGGCAGAGTACAGTTCCACCTCTTCCCCGTGATTTATTCACAATAATACACAACCTCAAGCCTCTTATTGCTTTAATAATACGCTTACAAAACATAATACAATATGAAATGCGTTCATTAAAAGCAAAATCGTTAATAATGTACGTTTGTACGTAATGTACGTAATGGATTTTTAAAGTGAACGCTGATCGCTGAGTAACGGGATTTCTTTAACAGTCAAATACTGCCATCTAGTGGGCGAATTACAGAAGACAGTTTATAAAAAAGGAAAATAATTGTGTATATTATGCATTGATACCAATACGAACGTGAAGCTCTCAGAGGTGTTATTATTGACAATGTCATTGTTGGACAAACTGCTCAGCCAATCAGATTTAAGGATCAAAGCTACCTGCTTTATAATAAAAATTAAGACCCCCAGAGGTGGAACAATTGTTCAAATGTAGAATCGTCTTCTTTCCCCGGATACAGGTAGAAACGTAAGGTTCTTAGAGTAGCATCAGCGTTCTCTACTTCCGCGTTTACAGTGTTCTCGTCTCCTAGATCACCACCAAGGAGGAAACGAACTCCAAACACGGACCATCCATCAGCGCGAGCCTGGAGCCGGAGACCTTCAAACCCAACCTGAGCGAACCCAGCGACCTGCTGGAGGCCGAACAGATGGAGAAGGTGAGCTGTGCAGCTTTTCATTCATAATCCATTACATTACATTTACATTCGGTCATTTACTGGACGCTTTCATCCAAAGCGACTTACAAGGCGAGCACAGGGTTCATCACAGCGCCCCCTGGAGCAATGAGGGTTAAGGGTCTCGCTCAAGGACCCACACTGGTAACTTCAGTGGACCTGGGATTTGAACCGACCAACCTTCTGATTGATAGCCCAACACCCTGACCACTGAGCTACCACGCCCATCGCGCCCATTTCATTAGAGCTCCGTTTGGTTTGCATGTTCTCCCTTTGTGTTTACATTCATTCATTATCTCCCGCTTTATCCTCTATTAGGGTCGCGGTGGGGTTCCCCATGCACATCCAGGGGAGAACGTCTCAGGCGCTGGGCAAATGGACCCAGGACAGAGCGCCAATCCATTGCTGGGCACCTTTGTGTTTTTTTCACCTTTGTGTGTGTGTGGTTCTTAAAGTGCACTGAGGAGAAACGTTTTTCCAACAGGTGCTTTTCACCCGCCGCCTCATAAATAATTGCTGTTTTCAGCGTCTTACAGACGAAGCGTTTACACTGACGCATCGCATCCGTTTTTTGTAAACCCTGACTGATGTGACGATGTGCAGATTGTGTTGATCTGCTGAACAAAGCCCGGTGGGTGTCCGCCTTTAAACAGCGCCGGTGCTTTTGGAGTGAAGGAAGCGGGGGGTGTGGGGGGTGGGGGGTGAGGGGGGGGCTTTTATCCCGTGTTTAATGCACCTCGGGGAAACTCTGCCCGCAAATCAAACACGGTAATCGAAAGTGTTCAAAGCTCGGAATGCCACCGGGCGCAGGATAGGGGCGCAAACCTGTACCCGAGTTATTTATGTCTCTGCCGTCTGTGTGTGTGTGTGTGTGTGTGTGTGTGTGTGTGCTCTGTGTTTCTCTGTAGTGTTATGGTTTTCGCTTAGCCTCTCCGCTCGAGTTAAAAGGTCAGTGCTGCTGTAATTGGGCGCTGATGGTTCTGGCCTTTAAACATTCAATTTAATTCCCCCGATGGACTGCTTCCCTTCAACCCCAAACCAACCCTATATATATATATATAGTCTTATTTTTGTGTCCTATATGGTTTTATTTTTTTAACAAAGCATTTTGGTACAAGGGGGCGTGCCGTTATTGTGAATTAATCCCATAAAGAGGTGTTATTAGTCCCGACGTGTATTAGAGTACAGTTCCACCTCTTTTCCGTGATTTATTTACAATAACGCACAACCTCGAGTGACCTATTGCTCTTATAAAACCCTTACAAACATTCATTCATTCATTCATTATCTCCCGCTTTATCCTCTATTAGGGTCGTGGTGGGGTTCCTCATGCCCATCCAGGGGAGAATGTCTCAGGCGCTGGGCAAATAGACCCAGGACAGGGCGCCGATCCATCGCTGGGCACACACTCACTCACACAGACACACTCTATATGGGGCAATTTTGAGAATTCAGTTGACTTGATCCATGTATTTTGGACTGTGGGAGGAAACCGGAGAACCCGGAGGAAACCCACGCGGACACGGGGAGGACATGGAAACTCCACCCAGATGGGGATTCGAACCGGGAATCCCTAGCGCTGAGAGGAGAACGTGCTAAACCACTAAGCCACATTAAAACTCTGGTCTTGATGTAATCTAGTCTGTTTTTTTTTAAGTTAACAGAACATCAGGCTCTCTAACGGTCGAATACCGCCATCTTGTGGCTGAATTGCAGAACGCAGCGAAATGTATTGTATGCATTGATGTGAATGTGAAGCGCTCAGAGTCGTGTTATTGTTAATAATGTCACGGCTGGACAAACGGCTCGGCCAATCGGATTTAAGGAGCGGGTCTCCCCGTTTTATAAAATGCTGCTGTTTCATTGCATCTTTGTTATTCTTTGTTATCTTCTTGTCATGATTCTAATAATTTAGATTCGAACACGTCTGACGTCCACGTTTTTCCTCAGCTGGCGAAGCATCTCCCCCCCAGGACCATAGGCTACCCGTGGACCCTGGCCTTCAGCACTTCCAAACACGGTATGAGTATTAAAACCCTGTACCGGATCATGCAGGCTCAGGATTCTCCGGTGCTCCTCGTCATTAAAGACAGCGACGGACAGGTACGCAGTTGACCCCATGATGACGGCTCAACGTTCATTACGATTGGCTCACTTCACAGTGTGTTGGACTACGATCCCAGCATGCACTGCGCTGTAATGTGTGTTTTGTTGGGTGTTTCCGAAGCTCTGCGTCATTTGGTTTTTACCCTTAAAGCTTTAAATCGAAATGTGGGCAACGTGCTGGTGCAGTGGTTATAATGTTTTTGGACTGTGGGAGCAAACCAGAGAACCCGGAGGAAACCCACGCGGACATGGGGAATCCAGATCGGGATTCGAACCGGGAATCCCCAGCGCTGAGAGACAGACGTGTTAACCTCCACACCACCATCCCGCTTGGAAGAACATCCTTTCATTCATTCATCCATTATCTTCGGCTTTATCCTCTATTGGGGGGGGGGGTTCCCCATGCCCATCCAGGGGAGAACGTTTCAGGCGCTGGACAGATACACCCAGGAGAGGGCGCCAATCACTGGTCACACACTCACTCACACAGACACACTCTATATGGGGCAATTTGGAGAACTCAATTGACTTGATCCATGTTTTTGGACTGTGGGAGGAAACCGGAGAACCAGGAGGAAACCCACGCGGACACGGGGAGAACATGGAAACTCCACCCAGATGTGGATTCGAACCGGGAATTCCTAGTGCTGAGAGGAGAACATGCAAAACCACTAAGCCAGCATGCCCCCTTCCATAATTCATTTATTCATTCATTATCTTTCGCTTTATCCTCTATTAGGGTCGCGGTGGGGTTCCCCATGCCCATCCAGGGGAGAACGTTTCGGGCGCTGGGCAGATAGACCCAGGACAGGGGGGCAATCTATCGCTGGGCACACACTCACTCACACAGACACACTCTATATGGGGCAATTTGGAGAACTCAATTGACTTGATCCATGTTTTTAGACTGTGGGAGGAACCCGAAGGAAACCCACGCAGACACAGGGAGAACATGGAAACTCCACCCCGATGTGGATTCGAACCGGGAATCCCTAGTGCTGAGAGGAGAACATGCAAAACCACTTAGCCACTGTTCCGCCTTCCATAATTAATGAATTAATTATTAATGGTCATAAATAGTGTTTGTGGTAGATTTTTGGGACTGTATGTTTGGGTTCCTGCATGCTCTTTCCTGCTGTAGGGTGCTGGGGTCTTCCCCAAACTGTTGCGACTCATTGTAAAGTGTGTGTGTGTGTGTGTGTGTGTGAAACTCGGTCCGTGTAAATGTTATGGACGGGTTACTGACGGGTTACTGACGGCTCCGGCGCTCCGTCTTCGGCAGGTGTTCGGGGCGTTGGCGTCCGAGCCGTTTAAAGTCAGTGACGGATTTTATGGAACCGGAGAGACGTTCCTCTTCTCGTTCTATCCAGATTTCGAGGTGCGTATGTGTTCTGCGTTCTGGACTTTATTTTAAGAACGGGACGTCCTGCTCTGTTTGTGATGCAGTCCACTCTGTGTCCTCAGGCCTACAAATGGACGGGTGATAACATGTTCTTCATTAAGGGAGACATGGACTCTCTGGCGTTCGGCGGCGGAAGGTCAGTGCTCTCAAACATCAATACAGCGCGGTCGTATCGTAGCCTGGCGACCTAAAGGTCCCTGCTTTGTCTCCCGGTCCCGCCAAGTACTAAAGCTGAAGGGCACCTACACCCCAAAGTCAATTAATCCACCCAATCATCCAACCATTTATCCCTTATCTTCCTCTTAATCCTATACTAGGGTCCCTGGGATGGGGGCGGGGGGTTCCCCATGCCCATCAGGTTCCCTGGGATGGGGGGGGTTTCCCATGCCCATCAGGTTCCCTGGGATGGGGGGGGTTTCCCATGCCCATCAGGTTCCCTGGGATGGGGGGGTTTCCCATGCCCATCAGGTTCCCTGGGATGGGGGGGGTTCCCCATGCCCATCAGGTTCCCTGGGATGGTGGGGGGGGGTTCCCCATGCCCATCAGGTTCCCTGGGATGGGGGGGGGTTTCCCCATGCCCATCAGGTTCCCTGGGATGGGGGGGGTTTCCCATGCCCATTAGGTTCCCTGGGATGGGGGGGGGGGTTCCCCATGCCCATCAGGTTCCCTGGGATGGTGGGAGGGGGTTCCCCATGCCCATCAGGTTCCCTGGGATGATGGGAGGGGGTTCCCCATGCCCATCAGGTTCCCTGGGATGGGGGGGGGGTGTTCCCTGTGCCCATCCGGGGGAGAACGTTCCATCACTGAGCATACACACACTCACTCACTCACTCAATAGGGGCATGTCCATGTTTTTGGACTTTGGGAGAAGACCGGAGAACACCCACTTGGGGAGAACATGCAAAACTCCACCCAGATCGGGATTCGAACCTGGATCCCCAGCACTGAGAGGAGAACATGCTCACCACTACGCCACCGTGCCGCCCTCCACCCAATCATGTCATGCTGATACAAAAAGGGCCTGTCCCACACTACTGTCTCCACAAAGTCGTGTGTGTGTGTGTGTGTGTGTATGTGTGTGTGTTTGTGTGTATTCACCCCCCCCCCCCTCTGTTCTTCCGCAGTGGTGAATTCGGCCTGTGGCTGGACGGCGACCTGTACCACGGCAGAACCCACTCGTGTAAAACCTTCGGTAACCCCATGCTCTCCATGAAGGAGGACTTCTTCGTGCAGGACATCGAGATCTGGTCGTTTGAGTAGTCCCCTCTCAGTGAGGTAGGGTGGGGGTGGGGGGGGGGGTCTGAGAACGTGAGGGGGGGGGGGGTGGTTGGGAGGGGAGGGGAGGAGGGGGTTGGTCCGCAGCGGCGGCGGCGAAGAGAAAGCCAACCGGATGTTCCCCCGTCCCGGGCCGCGTCCCGAACCTCGCCGCGCGTCACCCTGGCTCCCAGGAAGCCTATTAAGCAGCGTCCGTCCGTCCCCCCCGCATTCAGTCCCCACGCCTCGGGGAAACGGCGGCGCGCCGTGACAATCATTACCGAGTGTTCAAACAACGACGGATCGCGGGGGCCCCCGGGAGCCGAGACCCCGGCACCAGCGTCGGGCCCGGGACCTGAGAGCGAGAGCACTTGGAAGCGTTGTTAAGCAATTTGAAGCGGTCACTATCGCCCCTCGTCCAGCAGAGGGACGCGGGGGACTTACACACGTGTATTATAAACACATTCCTCTACCAATAAACCGCGTCCGGCGTCCGGAGTCCAGCGTCCAGCGTCCGGCGTCCAGCGTCCGGCGCGCCGCGGCGAGTCGTCCGCAGTCAGTTATACACAGTGTCGTGAACTCGTCGTCTTCTGTCATCCACCGTCTTCAAAGCACATAACCTTTAACCAACCCTTGTTCTGACGTTATCTTAAATGGGTGTGTGTGTGTGTGATGGGTGTGTGTGTGTGTGTGTGTGTGTGTGTGTGTGAGAGCGAGAGAGAGAATTCGGTTTCCTCCACCCGTGGAGGGTCGTGCGTACTGTTCGTAGACAGTAATGTGTCGCAGTAGATTTCGTGGATTATGCAAACTTAGCGTTCTCGTGAACCTCAATAATCCGGGCGGGGCACGTTCCGCCTCGCCGTCCCGTCGCTCTTTCAAACGAACGTTCGAAAGCTTTCGCGTCTCGACTACCGAGCTTTTCAGGGTATCATTTGAAAAGACGAAACGTGTGGTTTAATCGTTTTTCACGAGTATAACAACTATTATATATTTATGTATATAATTCTACCACAAATTATATATATAATTATATACATAATATAATATAATATTATATATTGCTGTTAAGTGTGACAGTGATTTCTTTTTCGTGCTGATATCTCAGCTGTTACCTATAAAGTGTACAGTATATTACCCTGTAAATTAATGTGAAAATAGTAGATTTTTCCTCTATATATTCATATGTAGAGGTCAAATATTATATATATATATACATATATAATATAAAGTGTGGATTGGTGGGTTGCTTCTAGCACTTTAATCTAGTATAAAGCCACATTCTTACGGCTTCATTAGCAGTAGCTGTACAGTCTATATTTTATTTTATTTTTCTTTATTCGTGTGCGTAGATAATATCGGATGTTTTAAGAAGTCGGTTCCAAAATGTTGGGCGGGTGAGGGGGGGGGGGTGAAGGTTCAGCTCACCGGCTGCGAGACGATGAGCAGGACTGAGGGGCGACCCGCCTGGAGTTGTGACGTCGTAAACGTGTCGCCGTGGCGACGCGATGGACGGAACCGTTCCGTTTGATTCACTGTATTAGTGACGAGAAAAAAAGAAAAAAAAATTAAAAAAAAAAAAAAGCTCAATACAAATAAAAGCCTATTGTAATCCTGCATGCGAGCTTTGTCTTCATTCAGACGATGCTGACGGCGAGACGGCGGTCACCCTGTTGCCCGTCTCATCGGTTTACCGCGCCGGAGTCGGATCTCTGCTGACGGCAGGACAGTAATGTAATTTCACTCGTCGCTGTTGACTTTTTTTTTTTTTCCGGTATAATCCGCTTACTTTCGGTCCTTTCCCTGCAGATGTGTTTGAAGATGATCAAAAATGTTTTCTTACAGGATGTAATGAATAGACGGTAACCATAGCAACATGCCTCGGATACAGACCAGCACATCCTCTTTTTTTTTTTTTTTTTATTTACAATTGATTCACATGTTGCTGCTGCCCTCTGGCGGTCGTCATGCATAACAGGCCTGGAAGCGAAACTCGAGCGGACTCTTTCAGGGATAGCTCCCTCTGGGATGAATCGGAACGCAGATTGCGGCTCAGCATCATTGTCTGTTGTGAATCTCATTCTGTAAAAGTTCAAGAAGTTATTCTGCAAACTAAAAAAATAAATTAAAAAAAAAAGAGGCACTTTCTGAGACCCAGACATTCTGCAATGGAAAAGGGCCTTCCCCAAACTGTTCCCTCACAGATACACATGGATTTAGTGATACAGGTGTGTCCCAATACTTCTGATCCTTTAAATGTATTTAGGATTAAATGTATTAACCACGGGCGGCACGGTGGCTTAGTGGTTTCGCACGTTTGCCTCTCAGCCCTAGGGATTCCCGGTTCGAATCCCCATCTGGGTGGAGTTTCCATGTTCTCCCCGTGTCCGTGTGGGTTTCCTCCGGGTTCTCCGGTTTCCTCCCACAGTCCAAAAACATGGATCAAGTCAATTGAGTTCTCTAAATTACCCCATATAGAGTGTGTGTGAGTGTGTACCCAGCGATGGATTGGCGCCCTGTCCTGGGTGTATCTGCCCTGCGCCCGAGACGTTCTCCCCTGGATGGGCATGGGGAACCCCACCGCGACCCTAATAGAAGATAAAGCGGGAGATAATGAATGAATGAATGTATTAACCACAGGAACGTCGTTCATCCGGAATTCCCCGAAAAACCACAGTCTGTTTAAACACGGCCTCGATCAGCACAGTCGAGGTTCTGATGCATGTCGTAAAGAATATTATTTGGAATAAAAAATAAAGGTTTCTGACTCTGAATAGTTATTTCAGAACACGAAGAACCTCCAGAAGATCTTGCGTCGGAGCTGAAACCTCCACCCCGCTGTCCGAGTGCGAGTCGAGTCCGGTCGCAGGTCCGAGCGCGTCGGTGGCGCGGCGTCCGGATCAGAACGCGAGGTATTTGAGTTCCGAGTAGATGAGTGGAAACATGACGGCGCAGGCTCGGTACAGGATGGCCACGCTGGTCAGCACGGCGCGCGGCTTCGTCGGCCACGACTCGGCCTTCAGACGGACGTAGGTGGCGTAGAGGGCCACGGCGAAGAAGTGACCGATCAGAGTCAGCGGCTTTGGGCGTTAACCTGACGACACCACACAGAAGGACAGGGTGAGGTCACCGAGTCGGCGAGGGGACGCTTACGAATGTTGTGTAATCACTCACACAGAGGTGGCTTTGTGCTTTAGCATGTTCTCCTCCAGCGATAGGGATTCCCGGTTCGAATCCCCATCTGGGTGGAGTTTCCATGTCCTCCCCGTGTCCGCGTGGGTTTCCTCCGGGTTCTCCGGTTTCCTCCCACAGTCCAAAAACATGGATCAAGTCGATTGAGTTCTCCAAATTGCCCCATATAGAGTGTCTGTCTGTGCTATTGTATGCCCAGCAATAGATTGACATCCTGTCCTGGGTGTATCTGCCCAGCGCCCGAAACGTTCTCCCCTGGATGGACATGGGGAACCCCCCCCCCCCCCCCTGTGACCCTGATAGAGGATAAAGCGGAAGATGGATACTCACACGGAGAGCAGGCCGACAGGTCCGCTCACACACTCTCCACCCAGTTTAAAGTAGTGGAAGCAGGCTCGTCTCAGATGAAGCAGGGAATCTGATCAAAGCACAGAATCAGGGTTTTAAGAATTACAGCTTTTGGGTCCAACTGATACATTTAGTCGTTCAGCAGACACTTTTATCCAAAGCGACTTACAAATGAGAACACCACAAGTCAGAAGTTATGGAGAAAACCAACTATACTGTAAGATCATCAAACCTGAGTGTTATTCGATGCTGCGCCCCCCCCCCCCCCTTTTTTTTTCTACAACAGGTATTTGTTAAATAGATGCGTCTTCAGTAGTTTCTTAAAACTGTTTAGTGATTCCGCCTTACGGACAGAGTTGGGAAGAACGTTCCACCGTTTTGCAGTGGTGAACGCCACGGACTGAGAATGAGCTCCTCGGTGAGGTGGAACCACCAGGGGGCGATCATCACTGGAGCGAAGTGAACGAGTCGGAGTGTATTTTGAAAAGATGGAGTGAAGGTAGGAGGGGCCAGATCCAGAGATGGTTCTGTAGGCCAGAGTCAGTGACTTGTACTGAATGTAGCAGCTACAGGGAGCCAATGGAGGGACGTGAGTTCTTGGGGGTTAAACACGAGTCGGGCTGCAGAGTTCTGAATCAGTTGTAGAGGTCTGATTGTGGAAGCTGGGATACCGGCAAGTAGCGCATTACAATAATCAAGCCGGGATAGGACGCGGGCTTGAACAAGGAGTTGGGTCACATGTTCAGTCAAGAAGGGTCTGATCTTCCCGATGTAACACATTTTCTCAAATGAATCGAGTAATGAAAGGCATCCTGGTGTGTTCTGCATCTAAATCTTAATTGTTATGCATTTTAGACAACTGTATACTCTCAGTGGAAACAGTTTGGGGAAGGCCTTTTTTTTTTGTTCCAGCATGTCTGGGGCACAAATCAATACCCCATGAAGTCATGATTTGGAGATTTTAATGTGGAATAACTTGATTGGCCCAAACGGAGCCCCAAATCCAACCCCATCGAACAGCCGGAGCAAATATTCCACCCGAATTGGAAGCTGTTTTGATTTGATCCCCTGCAGCTCTGATGCCCTTTTATTTTCATAATGTACCTTTTGGTCGGCACAGTGGCTTAGTGGATTAGCATGTTCTCCTCTCAGCGCTAGGGATTCGCGGTTCGATTCCCCATCTGGGTGGAGTTTCCATGTTCTCCCCGTGTCTGCGTGGGTTTCCTCCGGGTTCTCCGGTTTCCTCCCACAGTCCAAAAACATGGATCAAGTCAATTGAGTTCTCCAAATTGCCCCATATAGAGCGTGTGTGTGTGAGTGAGTGTGTGCCCAGCGATAGATTGGCACCCTGTCCTGGGTCTATCTGCCCAGCGCCCGAAACGATCCCCCCCCGCGACCCTAATAGAGGATAAAGCAGAAGATAATGAATGTGTACTTTCAGTGGAAACATTTTGGGGAAGGTTCTTTTTTTTTGTTCCAGCATGTCTGGTGCACAAAAGAAATGCCCATGAAGTCATGATTTGGAGATTTTAAGACACGGATTTTATGTGTGTGAAGCCATGCCGTTGTAACTCTTACATTGGTAGCTCAGTGGTCAGAGCGTTGGGTTATCAATCTGAAGGTTGGGGGTTCAAATCCCAGGTCCACTGAAGTTACCAGTGTGGGTCCTTCAGCGAGACCCTTAACCCTCACGGTCCAGGGATGTTGTGATGAACCCTGTGCTCACCTTGTAAGTCGCTTTGGATAAAAGCGTCCAATAAATTAACAAAATGTAAATGTAATTTTAATGTGGAAGAAACTGATTGGCCCACAGAGTCCCAACATCAACCACATCAACCAGCCGGAGCAAATATTCCCCCGAATTAAACTCCATGGTGAAAATCTTCTCACATTTTAGAGGAAGAGGTTTTGACTTGAGCTCCTGCAGATCTGAGGCCCTTTAATTTATTTATATCTTTTTTGTTGTTGTTGTTGTTTTGCTGATTTGTGCGCGTTTGCTAGCACAGCGCCCCCTGGTGTCCGATAGAAGAAATGGATTTACACGTCACGTGGTACTTAATTCTTTTCTCAGCTGACGCCGTAAGGTTCCGTTTCATTAATAACGAATAATATTAATAACTAATAATATTAAACTAATAAAAGTGACGGACTGTTTAAACTGCTATAGAATGAACTGTGCACCCATAGGCACGCTCACGTGTGACGTATGGGTCTTTTCATCCAATCGGCATCTCCATCCAATTAAGCGCTCCGAAGGAAGACGCCAATTACGATAGAAGTTAATAAAGTGGGAGGTGAACCAGCGGCGGGTTCAAAGGGTCCGGTGGCGTTAACGGGATTCAGTCGTTTAGATGTTTTATTTGATTATTATTATTATTATTATTATTATTGTTATTATTTTATTGGGTTATTTCGCCTCACGTTATCAGTTTGTTGGATGTTGTTCGGATCGGATTGAGCTCATGGATCATCAGCGCGTTGAGTCTACTGTCTGGTGAGTTCCCGGGTTTATTGATTGATTGGTTGGTTTATTGATTGATTGGTTGGTTGGTTTATTGATTGATTGGTTGGTTGGTTGTTTGATTGATTGGTTGGTTTAATTATTGATTGATTGGTTGTTTTATTGATTGGTTGGTTGGTTTAATTATTGATTGGTTGATTGATTGATTGATCGGTTGGTTGGTTTAATTATTGATTGATTGATTGATCGGTTGGTTGGTTTAATTATTGATTGGTTGATTGATTGATTGATCGGTTGGTTGAGACGGCCGCGTCTCACAGGTGTTTATTTTGGATCTAACTCGTTCGGCGGAGGAGTTGTTGGCACCGGAGAGCGCCGCGCCTCTTGGCGTGGTGTTTGTTTTTGCAGCGGTGCGTGTTTCGACGTGAAGGTGTTTTTTTTTTTTTAATGACTCATCAGATCTTTAATTAAAAAGCTTCCCGGAGCGTAAATCATAAATCACGTGAGTTTTAATAAAAACAGAAACCCGTACCGTCAGTTGCCGCGAACAGCTCGTACAGCGCCTGCGCCAACACGTTCACCACGAACGCGTGAGAGGACCTGCGCCTCCAGAAGAACCGCTTTTTGGCCTTTTAAATAAAAATGAAGCAGAATTCCGTCATTTGAGTTTCAACCAACGTACAAACTGCACCGTGAACGATGACCCCCCCCCGCTCACTGCCCCGTCACGTGACCCGGGGTCCAGTACCTGCAGCATGGCGGTGTCATCGCGCAGGTCCGAGATGTTCTTGAGCAGCGTTCTCCAGATGCGCACGTCGTTCAGGACCACGCTCATCCCTCCACCCGTCAGAGGGTGGCGCATGTTGTACGCGTCTCCCAACAGCAGAACTCCTGCGAGAGGGGGGGGGGTTCCACAGACACAACAGTTCTGAGAAAGGTTCTCCAACGTGGAACTTGTCAGAACATGCTGCTTCCAAAAACAACCATCACAAACAAAAATATCAGAACCATCCATCCATTATCTTCCGCTTTATCCTCTATTGGGGGGGGGGGGTTCCCCATGCCCATCCAGAGGAGAACGTATCGGGCGCTGGGCAGATACACCCAGGACGGGGGGGGGGGGGCAATCTATCACTGAGAACACTCACTCACAGATACACACTCTATATGGGGCAATTTGGAGAACTCAATTGACCTTGATCCATGTTTTTGGACTGTGGGAGGAAACCAGAGAACCCGGAGGAAACCCACGCGGACACGGGGAGAACATGGAAACTCCACCCAGATCGGCATTCCACCTCCACACCACCATCCCGCTTGGAAGAACATCCTTTTATTCATTCATCCATTATCTTCGGCTTTATCCTCTATTAGGGTCGTGGTGGGGGCGGGGGGGGTTCTCCATGCCCATCCAGGGGAGAACGTTTCGGGCGCTGGGCAGATACACCCAGGACAGGGGGGCAATCTATCACTGGGCACACACTCACTCACATAGACACACTCTATATGGGGCAATTTGGAGAACTCAATTGACCTTGATCCATGTTTTTGGACTGTGGGAGGAAACCGGAGAACCCGGAGGAAACCCACGCGGACACGGGGAGAACATGCAAACTAGGCATTCCAACCGGGAATCCCTAGAGCTGAGAGACAGACGTGTTAACCTCCACACCACCATCCCGCTTGGAAGAACGTCCAACTTATTAAAATTGCCTTTAATTGTGGTTCATCCCACAGAACCTTGTTTTTTTTTTAGAACGTCTGTGTTCTATGTGGTGGTGTGTCGGATATCCGTGTGGCAGGTGGCACCTGGTTTATTGACCGGTGAAGGTGGAAGGAAACTGGCTGGCATGGTCCTCAGGCGGTCGTTCTGCAGCGCGAGCATGAAGGGTTCCTGCAGATGTTCTACACAGAGAGCAAACACATGTCAGCATGGACGCCGGAACGTCGGGCTGACGGTACGAAGCGTCGGTGCGGGGTCCGTACTCGGGAGCTGGGGGTGAATCCTCTCCACCATGTACTGTGAGAGATCTCTCGGCATCTGGCCGCGGACGTCCACCAGCACGCGCGTCTCGGTGGAGGAGATCTGATAGAACAGGACGGGAGCGGGAACGGCGAGAACCAGCTCGGCGTGATGGCCTTTAAACTGAGGACAGTCCTGAGGGACAACGCAAGTCATGACATCATCACCTTAATGATAATTAAATAATTAAAATAAATTAAGACAGGCGGCACGGTGACTTAGTGCTTTAGCATGTTCTCCTCTCAGCGCTGGGGATTCCCGCTTCGAATCCCCATCTGGGTGGAGTTTCCATGTTCTCCCCGTGTCCGCGTGGGTTTCCTCCGGGTTCTCCGGTTTGCTCCCACAGTCCAAAAACATGGATCAAGTCGATTGAGTTCCCCAAATTGCCCCATATAGAGTGAGTGTCTGCCCAGTGATAGATTGCCCCCCTGTCCTGGGTGTATCTGCCCAGCGCCTGAGACGTTCTCCCCTGGATGGGCATGGGGAACCCCCCCCCCCACGACCCTAATAGAGGATAAAGCGGGAGATAATGGATGAATGAATGAATAACAGATTATAGGTTTGTATGGTTTAGAGAGGTGGCACGGTGGCTTAGTGCTTTAGCATGTTCTCCTCTTAGCGCTAGGGATTCCCGGTTCGAATGCCCATCTAGGTGGAGTTTCCATGTTCTCCCCGTGTCCGCGTGCGTGGGTTTCCTCCAGGTTCTCCGGTTTCCTCCCACAGTCCAAAAACATGGATCAAGGTCAATTGAGTTCCCCAAATTGCCCCATATAGAGTGTGAGTGTGTGTCCAGTGATGGATTGGCGTCCTGTCCTGGGTGTATCTGCCCAGCGCCCGAAACGTTCTCCCCTGGATGGGCATTGGGAACCTTACCACGACCCTAATAGAGGATAAAGCGGAAGATGATAATGAATGAATGGATGATTAAAGTACAGGTTTGTAATTAGAGCTGAAGTTCCGTCGTGAAGCCCGCGCTTCGTTTACCTTCATCAAGCAGCCAACAAAATGGGAGGAGACTTTAACTTTCCCGGAGGAGAGACGCTTACGAAACTTTGAGAAACAGCCGTCAGCGATGACGGTCAGCGGAGCCTGGATCTCCTGAGGGAAAAAAAAAATAATTTAATTAATCTAATCTCAATATCGGCAGCACGGTGCTTTAGTGGTTTAGAATGTTCTCCTCTCAGCACTAGGGATTCCCGGTTCGAGTCCCCATCTGGGTGGAGTTTCCATGTTCTCCCCGTGTCCGCGTGGGCTTCCTCCGGGTTCTCCGGTTTACTCCCACAGTCCAAAAACATGGATCAAGTCAATTGAGTTCTCCAAATTGCCCCATATAGAGTGTGTGTGTGAGTGAGTGTGTGTCCAGCAATGGATTGGCGTCCTGTCCTGGGTCTATCTGCCCAGCGCCCGAAATGTTCTACCCTGGATGGGCATGGGGAACCCCACCCCCGGGGACCCTAATAGAGGATAAAGCTGAAGATAATGAATGGATGGATCGAATCTCAATATCTTCCACTTAATCCTCCACCATGTCCAATTAGAGGAGGACGTTTAAGGTACTGGGCAGAGGCATCCAAAACAGGGTGCCAACCCATCGCTGGGCACCCACACACACTATATAGGGACAATTTAGAGACGCCAATTCACCTTGAATCCATGTTTTTGGACTGTGGGAGTATACTGGAGAACCCGGACAAATAGAACATGATCATAGAACACAGATCGGCGTGGACAGCCACGGTGTAAAATCGACTCACCCTCATTTTCCCGCCGTCCTTCTCGCGATACTGAACACCGGTCACTCGGCCCTCGTCCTCCTTCAGGCTGCTCACGGTCCCCTCCACGAAGGTCACACTGCGGGATGGAGGTGCCAGAATCAGGCCACACCTGCGTACGGAACCCCGTAGGGCAGTGAGGTACACCTGACGCGAGTCCGATACATACTTGGGTTCTTTAAGAGCGGAGCGTCTCAGACCCATGATGAAACGTCCGTGGTGGAAGGCCCGTCCACTCTCATCCGCCGGGTACGGGATCTCCACCTCGGACCGGCTCTCTGTGTCGTGAATGACGTAACCGCGAATGAGATGAGCGTCCAGACCTTCAGCTGCGTCTGAAAAGTAGAGATGATTGACCTTCAAGATGATGACCAATGATGAGAGTACGGGTACTTCAGACGGCCAATCGTTTTTAATTATTCATTCATTCGTTCATCGTCTTCGGCTTTATCCTCTATTAGGGTCGCGGGGGGGGGGGGGGGGGTTCCCCATCCAGGGGAGAACGTTTTGGGTGCTGGGCAGATACACCCAGGACAGGGGGGCGATCTATCACTGGGCACACACTCACTCACACAGACGCACTCTATATGGGGCAATTTGGAGAACTCAATTGACTTGATCCATGTTTGTGGACTGTGGGAGGAAACCGGAGAACCCGGAGGAAACCCACACGTACACGGGGAGAACATGGAAACTCCACCCAGATGGGGATTCGAACCGGGAATCCCTAGTGCTGAGAGGAGAACATGCCAAACCACTAAGCCACCGTGACGCCAATTTTTGATTAGTTTTGATGATTATCTGCCCCCACTTACCCTCCAGCCCCAGCTCCTTCAGTGCCCTATAGCCACCAGGTTGCAGAAGTTCTCCCACGACTCTGTCCGGCTCTTGTAGGTCCCTCTCCACCACCGTGACCTTCCAACCGTCCCGCGCCAACACGGTCGCCATGGACGCACCTAGAACCCCGGCCCCCACGATGATGATGTCCGGCTCTGAGGGTCCGGTTGAAGACTCCTCACCCTTCTGTCCCTCTGTGGTTTCACCTCTCGACCGTCTGGCAGATTTCTAATAATGAAATACGTTCTAGAGTTTAAAGTTACTCTGCGCTTAAAAAAAAATACACCCAGGACAGGGCGCCAACCCATCGCTGGGCACACACTCTCTCACACTCACACACACTGTATATGGGGCAATTTGGAGAACTCAATTGACTTGATCCATGTTTTTGGACTGTGGGAGCAAACCGGAGAACCCGGAGGAAACCCACGCCGACATGGGGAGGACATAGAAACTCCACCCAGATGGGGATTCGAACCGGGAATCCCTAGAGCTGAGAGGAGAACATACTAAACCACTAAGCCACCGTGCCACCCCTCTAAACCATACAAACCTATAATCTGTTATTCATTCATTTGTTGTCTTCGGCTTTATCCTCTATTAGGGTCATGGGGGGGGGGGGTTCCCCATGTCCATCCAGGGGAGAACGTTTCGGGCGCTGGGCAGATAGACCCAGGACAGGACGCCAATCCATCGCGCACTCACTCACACACACACACTCTATATGGGGCAATTTGGAGAACTCAGTTGACTTGATCCATGTTTTTGGACTGTGGGAGGAAACCGGCGAACCCGGAGGAAACCCACGCGGACACGGGGAGAACACGGAAACTCCACCCGGATGGGGATTCGAACCGGGAATCCCTAGCGCACATCTCTTATTATTAAAATTTTTTAATGTAATTTAATTTGTTAATGAGTTTAATTAAATTTAATCTTTGGTGGAGCCGAACCGAACACGTACCCCTCCGCAGGTT
The DNA here is from genome assembly GCA_019802505.1 of Corydoras sp. C115. Taxonomy (NCBI): domain Eukaryota; kingdom Metazoa; phylum Chordata; class Actinopteri; order Siluriformes; family Callichthyidae; genus Corydoras; species Corydoras sp. C115. The sequence goes on along the minus strand of JAFMOC010000171.1, from coordinate 253,941 downwards.
CCGGTTGTTTGTTCGTTGTGGCGGCTGTTCGATTTAAAGTTGCAGAATGAAAATAAATCGGATAAAAGGCGCAGCGCGGCGTTCCGTCGATCCGACCGAAGTAAAGCCAGAACCGCGCCCGCCGTCAGGAGAACCATCACCGCGAGCACGAACTCTTTAAGAGGAACCAACCAAAGAGCGTCGCATTTCTTAAACATAAACGTCAAACTCGCGATTCCTAAAAAAGTCCACATGATTTTAAAAAAGTCGCTGTAAAAAAAATTAAAAAAATAAAATAAAAACACGCATTAAATTCCAAACTAATTCTATTCTGATTAAAGTTTAAATATTTAATTAAGTATTAAAATCCTGCTCGCGCTCAACGCAAACGCGAACTGGGGGATGCGCGACGGCGCGATACCTTCAGGCGACGTTGAATAATTTATGATAATGAGGAAGCGGATACGCTCCTGATTCGCCGATGCTCGCGTCCCGCCTCTCTCGGTTGAAGTCAGCCAATCGTTGTAAAGGAGGGCGTGAGCAGGGGGACACGCTATCCGCTCATTGGCCCATCCAGCGTGGCAGGTTGGGGGACCGTCGGCACGGACGGTAGGATGATGTGACGTCACCGGGCCTCGCGCTCTCTCGCTCACGGAGTTGTGACGTTTCATTGGAGCTGAGATCCGAAACGCGCTAGAAATAAATCAAATAAATAAAAGTGTAACATTTAGAACCGTTCCAAAAACGTTTAAAGCTACGTTCCTCTGTGTTTTTAATAATGTTATTATACTTAAATAAATTAATATTAATTATTTAGGGGCTTACCGGCCAATTAGGTTGTTATTAGGTTCTCTTATTGTCTGTTATATCAGCTCCACTGATCATACAGAGGGAACTCTGATGGGACGGATGTGGTTCTACAGTTCCACTCTGTAGTCCATATGGTTCTCTAGTTCCCATTACTCTGTCCTCTGATCAGGTCCCCACAAAGCGGGTTTGATTGTCTGGTGTCCAATAAAGTCCAATAGAGACACTAAGGTGCAACAGCGCAGCACCACCACTACATTCATTCATTCATTCATTATCTTCCGCTTTATCCTCTATTAGGGTCGCGGTGGGGTTCTCCATGCCCATCCAGGGGAGAACGTTTCGGGCGCTGGGCAGATAGACCCAGGACAGGGCGCCAATCCATCGCTGGGCACACACTCACTCACACAGACACACTCTATATGGGGCAATTTGGAGAACTCAATTGACTTGATCCATGTTTTTGGACTGTGGGAGGAAACCGGAGAACCCGGAGGAAACCCACGCGGACACGGTGAGAACGTGGAAACTCCACCCAGATGGGGATTTGTACCGGGAATCCCTAGTGCTGAGAGGAGAACATGCTAAACCACTAAGCCACCGTGCCACCTCTCTAAACCATACAAGCCTATAATCTGTTATTCATCCATTCTGGGCAGATACACCCAGGACAGGGCGCCAATCTATCGCTGGGCACACATTCACACACACAGACACGCACACAAACACACTCTATATGGGGCAATTTGGAGAACCCTTCCCACAGTCCAAAAACATGGGAGAACCCGGAGGAAACCCACGCGGACACGGGGAGAACGTGGAAACTCCACCCAGATGGGGATTCGAACCGGGAATCCCTAGTGCTGAGAGGAGAACATGCTAAACCACTAAGCCAGCGTGCCGCCCCACCACTACATGTACAGTTCCAAATACACGGATACACCAGGGACAGGGTGCATTTGTCCAATCCACTGGTCACACTATATAGGGGCAATTTAGATGGGGCACCTTGAGAGCAGCCAGTTCACCTTGAATCCATGTTTTTGCATTGTGGAAAATTGGAAACCTACGTGGACACGGGGAGAACACTGGACCTCCACCCAGATCGGGATTCGAACCTAGATCCCCAATGCGGATTGAATTTAATGTTTAAATCAGGAATCATAAAGTTCTTACTTTTCATTCATTCATTATCTCCTGCTTTATCCTCTATTAGGGTCGCGGGGGGGGGGTTCCCCATGTCCATCCAGAGGAGAACGTTTCGGGCGCTGGGCAGATACACCCAGGACAGGGGGGCAATCTATCTCTGGGCACACACTCACTCACACACACTCTATATGGGGCAATTTGGAGAATTCAATCGACTTGATCCATGTTTTTGGACTGTGGGAGGAAACCGGAGAACCCGGAGGAAACCCACGCGGACACGGGGAGAACATGGAAACTCCACCCAGATGGGGATTCGAACCGGGAATCCCTAGCGCTGAGAGGAGAACATGCTAAACCACTAAGCCGCCGTTCTTACTCTTATTAAATGTATTCAGTGAAAATAAAGAGACGTTTCCGAACATGTTCTGCTTTTATTCAGTCGTGTTTAAAGTCTGTAATCTGGATTAGCGTAATTAATAATTATAATAATAATAAGTAATTATTAATGACCTGGTGAAGCGTCTCGTTGTAAACGTGAACTCTAAGCGTGTTCGTGTTAAATGTAACGATTGAAGATGCTTTCGAATCGTTCCTGTCGTCCTGACGTCACGTCCGGCTCGCCGTTCTGCTTCACAAAGTCCTGCAGATAAAACGCCGCGTTTAGAATCCAACATCAAAAACAACGGAAATACCGCCGATGAAGCAGAGTCCGACCTCCAGGTCCTCTAGTGATGCCCCGCCCTCCTCCACCTGTTGACCAATGCCGTGGCTGAAGCTCAGGTAGCGTTCCTATGGGAACAAATCACAGATGGAGAGTCCAGATATAATTACACTGGTTCAGGGGGGGGGGGGGTCCCAAGGCCCATCCAGGGGAGAACGTTTCGGGCGCTGGGCAGATACACCCAGGAAAGGGGGGAAATCCATCGCTGGGCACCACTCACTCACACAGACACACACTCTATATGGGGCAATTTGGAGAACTCAATTGACTTGATCCATGTTTTTGGACTGTGGGAGGAAACCGGAGAACCCGGAGGAAACCCACGCGGACACGGGGAGGACATGGAAACTCTACCCCGACTGGGATTCGAACCGGGAATCCCCAGCGCTGAGAGGAGAACGTGCTAAACCACTAAGCCACTGTGGTGCCCGTTCACCAGATAATATTATTATTATTATTATTATCAGGCGGCACGGTGGCTTAGTGGTTTAGCATGTTCTCCTCTCAGCGCTATTCGAATCCCCATCTGGGTGGAGTTTCCATGTTCTCCCCGTGTCCGCGTGGGTTTCCTCCGGGTTCTCCGGAGGAAACCCCCCCCACCCCACCCCCCGCGACCCTAATAGAGGATAAAGCGGAAGATAATGGATGGATGAATAATGATATCTGCTCTGTTCATGGTCTAATATAATTAACACATTTATTTTAAACTGATAATGGACGGTCAGGCGGCACGGTGGCTTAGTGGTTTAGCACGTTCTCCTCTCGGCGCTAGGGATTCCCGGTTCGAATCCCCATCTGGGTGGAGTTTCCATGTCCTCCCCGTGTCCGCGTGGGTTTCCTCCGGGTTCTCCGGTTTACTCCCACAGTCCAAAAACATGGATCAAGTCAATTGAATTCTCCAAATTGCCCCATATAGAGTGTCTGTGTGAGTGAGTGTGTGCCCAGCGATAGATTGGCGCCCTGTCCTGGGTGTATCTGCCCAGCTCCCGAGATGTTCTCACCTGGATGGGCATGGGGAACCCCACCGCGACCCTAATAGAGGATAAAGCGGGAGATAATGAATGAATGAATGATCATGGACGGATTACCCGTAACATTTTCCTTATCAGTCCGTCCTCCGTGATCTTGGCAGCGTTCCTGAGTCCTCGTGCGAAGGCGTCCATGGCACCGACGTGCGCGATGAATAAATCCTCCAGGTCGGTCGACTCTCTCCGAACCTTGGCGTCAAAATTGAGCCCCCCGGGCTGCAGTCCCCCCTGTTCCACGATGGCCTACGGAACGTCGAGCAAACCGTGAAGCTCAATTTAAAAACCAGAAGCGTTCTGTTTCCGTTCGATCTCATCCCATCACCTTCATCACCACCGTCGTATCTCTGACGTCCATCGGAAACTGATCCGTGTCCCAGCCCAGATCGGGAGAGCCGGTGTTGGCGTCCACAGAGCCGAGCATCCCAAACCTGCACACACACACACACACACACACACACACACACACACCGCAGCGATAAGAGAGCGAGCACAGAGCGGCGAAGCTTTAAACAGAGGCACGGCGCGCGAGCGAGCACCGTACACCGAGGCCATGATGACGTCGTGCTCGTAAGCGTGTCCGGCCAGAGTGGTGTGATTGGGTTCGATGTTCAGTTTGAAGTCCTTGTCCAGTCCGAAGTGTTTCAGAAAGCCGATCACGCTCATCGCATCTGTCAAAATATCCGACGTTGTGAATTAATTCATCTGTTACAGATTCAGCATCCGAGAAGAAACGTTCATTCATTCATTATCTCCCGCTTTATCGTCTATTAGGGTCGCGGTGGGGTTCCACATGCCCATCCAGGGGAGAACGTCTCGGGCACTGGGCAGATACACCCAGGACAGGGCGCCAATCCATCGCTGGGTACACACTCACTCACACAGACACACTCTATATGGGGCAATTTGGAGAATTCAATTGACTTGATCCATGTTTTTGGACTGTGGGAGGAAACCGGAGAACCCGGAGGAAACCCACGCGGACACGGGGAGGACATGGAAACTCCACCCAGATGGGGATTCGAACCGGGAATCCCTAGCACTGAGAGGAGAACATGCCAACCACTAAGCCACTGTGCCGCCCCGAGAAGAGAGGGTTCTATGTAAATGTGTACTCGGTGCTCTAAGCCCTCACCGTAATCATACTGGTGTTTGCACGGTTCCTTCGGTTTGGGTTCGATGAGAAACTGACATTTCAATCCAATCTTCTCTTTAAACGCTGAAATGAAAACCTAATGAGTTGTGATCCGTGTGAACGGCGAGACCCGGTGGACTTCCAATCGCGCGTCGTACCCACGGCCATTTTGAAGAAGCTGGCCATGTGCCTCAGCTCCGCGGCGACGTCCGTGTTGTGAACGGACAGAAATCCTTCCCGGCCGCCCCAGAACACTGCGGAGACAAAGCGCGGAACGAGAACCATCACACGGGATCCTTCAAAACAACACCGTGGCACAGTGGCTTAGTGGTTTAGCATGTTCTCCTCTCAGCGCTAGGGATTCCCGGTTCGAATCCCCATCTGGGTGGAGTTTCCATGTTCTCCCCGTGTCCGCGTGGGTTTCCTCCGGGTTCTCCGGTTTCCTCCCACAGTCCATAAACATGGATCAAGTCGATTGAGTTCTCCAAATTGCCCCATATAGAGTGTGTATGTGTGAGTGAGTGTGTGCCCAGTGATAGATTGGCGCCCTGTCCTGGGTGTATCTGCCCAGTGCCCGAAACGTTCTCCCCTGGATGGGCATGGAGAACCCCACCGCGACCCTAAAAGAGGATAAAGCGGGAGATAATGAATGAATGAATGTATATATACTTTAAATCCATCCATTATCTTCCGCTTTATCCTATATTGGGGGGGGGGGGGGTTCCCCATGTCCATCCAGGGGAGAACGTTTTGGGCGCTGGGCAGATACACCCAGGACAGGGCGCCAATCTATCACTGGGCACTCACTCACACAGACACACTCTATATGGGGCAATTTGGAGAACTCAATTGGCTTGATCCATGTTTTTGGACTGTGGGAGGAAACTGGAGAACCCGGAGGAAACCCACGCCGACACGGGGAGAACATGGAAACTCCACCCAGATGGGGATTCGAACCGGGAATCCCTAGCGCTGAGAGGAGAACGTGCTAAACCACCACTAAGCCAGCGTGCGGCCCTATACTTTAAATTCAGACTTGAAATCTGTCTCACCGAAGTTCTCCGCTCCGAGCTTCTTGGCGGTTTCCAGTCCTTTCTTGACCTGAGCTCCAGCATACGCAAAAACATGGCAGTCTGGATTGGTGGACGCTCCGTTCATGTACCTGCATGAGACACAGCACAGACCTGAGCATCGGACCGAAGGGCCGGACGACGAGTGGAGAACTCGTGTTCCTTCATGTTCCTTCTGATCAGAAGCCGGCTCTTAAGGTTCCTCATTTGAGGTGAAAGCGAAGGACATGAAGCCTGTCTTGTGTTCTACCATGAAGTCCAAACAGGGACATGTTCTGTGATGGTCCTCCTGAGTCCTTAAAAATCTTTGGTTCCGGCCGTGAAGCTGTGACATTCAGACGTCCACCACAACAAAAAAAAAAAAAACTTAAAGGTGATGCCAAAAAAAAAGGTTCCTAATCCTTAAGCATCTGCTGCTGATCACATGACCCCGATCTGGGGGTGGACTCACCTGGGATGAGCGAACAGATTGCAGGTGACCCACAGCACCTTCACTCCGGTCTGCTTCTGGAGCTGCAGTGCCAGGTCCGTGATCTCGTCCAGGTTCCTGTTGGATTCCTCTAAAGTGTGGCCCTCAGGAGCCATATCCCTAAAGTGGGAAGAGCATCACTCCATACATACTCAGTCTACATGGAGTTCTAATAATCTGGAATAATGGCCAGCATACCTGTCATGAAACGTGTAGTACTTCACCTACAAGCGGAGAACATGTTAAATATACAGCTTTTTGCAGACAGGTTTATAGTGCACTCTGTAATCTATTTGTGGTTGTGAGACATTGCATGGTTTGTGTTGGTTTGATTTCCCCGGAACTTTTCTAAATTCTTCTAAAAATCATGAGGGTATAATCCGGTCTTGACGGACAGCTGCCCAACATCTGCCCCAGACACTGACCTTCATTTTGTCCGCTGGAAAAAGTAGATCTCAGGCCAGAAAAGTGTGGGCTCTACACCGAACCCACGTTCTGCCTAATGTACTGGGATGGGTTATACAGTTTGTGCTTTTATTAAAATGTCATTCTTAATGATCACTAGAAGAAAGGACAGCATGATCACCTTCAGATGCCCTCGACCTAGCTAAGAACAGCAGAGATAGGGGTGGGTTTTCTGGATAAATAGGGGTAGAAACTGGACTTCTGGACTCTGGCTGGGAGAGGTTTGCTGCTGTGCGAGAGTCAGAGTCGACCGCGGTCTTGGGCTTGTTTGGAAGAACACACTTTTTATCTGGGTTTGTCTTAAATAAACCGCTTGATTCGAACATCTACTAAAGTCTGCATCGTGGGCTTTTCGACTCCTCCAGAAAAAGGTTCATTGTGGAAATTGAGATCTCCTAACAGTTCATTCATTCATTCATTATCTTCCGCTTTATCCTCTATTAGGGTCTCGGGGAGGAGGGGGGGGTTCCCCATGCCCATCCAGGGGAGAACGTTTCGGGCGCTGGGCAGATACACCCAGGACAGGACGCCAACCTATCGCTGTGCAATCACGTTAAGTTTTAAAATCAAATATTTTACATTTTGACTTCAGACTTGAAAATAAAAATAGACAGCGTGTTTATAAAAATGTTAAGGCATTATTCGGCGACTTACACCGAGTTTGGTGAAGAACTCGAAGGCAGCGTTCAGTCGTTTCTTCGCTATCTCCATGTCAGTGTTTCCTACGTTCCACGGTCTGTGCAGGGTGGGATGTCCGAACGGGTCGGCACCTTAAAAAAACAACAAAAACTACACATTCTGATTTGATTATATGACCAAATGTATGTGGACACCTGAACATCACTGACAGCAAATTGGCCGATGTTTTATACCATGACACGGGCACCAAATCAAACCCCTAAACGTTATTTAGGGGCAGAACATTTTATTGCAGAACAGCATTTTATTTTCCCAAAATCAAACAGCGATCCGGATGTGCCGAGTTACTGATCTCACCAGTTCCGCAGAACGAGTGCCAGTAGCACACCGAGAACCGAAGCCAATCCTCCATCGTCCGTCCGAGTAAAACCTGTAAACAGTGAGATATACTTCATATATGAATGTGACTTCAACAGTGGCACGATTGTTGGCACCAGAGACGATGTTACTTATTCTATAAAGTTCATTCATTCATTATCTCCCGCTTTATCCTCTATTAGGGTCGCGGTGGGGTTCCCCATGCCCATCCAGGGGAGAACATTTCAGGCGCTGGGCAGATACACCCAGGACAGGGCGCGATCCACACACACACACACACACACACACACACACACACTCTATATGGGGCAATTTGGAGAACTCAATTGACTTGATCCATGTTTTTGGACTGTGGGCGGAAACCGGAGAAGCCGGAGGAAACCCACGCGGACACGGGGAGAACATGGAAACTCCACCCAGATGGGGATTCGAACCGGGAATCCCTAGTGCTGAGAGGAGAACATGCTAAACCACTAAGCCACCGTGCCGCCATGTACTATAAAGTTGATCATCTGATATTTAATTTACCCGCAAGACATCACGAACTTCATGTTCATAATGATGCTCGGGTTTGAGACACCGTTTCTGTGTCCCCATCTGGGTGGAGTTTCCATGTTCTCCCCGTGTCCGCGTGGGTTTCCTCCGGGTTCTCCGCTTTCCTCCCACAGTCCAAAAACATGGATCAAGTCAATTGAGTTCTCCAAATTGCCCCATATAGAGTGTGTATGTGTGAGTGAGTGTGTGCCCAGCGATGGATTGGCGCCCTGTCCTGGGTCTATCTGCCCAGCGCCCAAAACGTTCTCCCCTGGATGGGCATGGGGAACCCACATCCCCCCCTCCGCGACCCTAATAGAGGATAAAGCGGAAGATGAATGAATGAATGAATGAATGAATTGACATAAGTTTGTGGACTTGCTGATTAAAGTGTGTAACCTGCAGCTGCTGATACTCACCTCTGATGCATTATAATGTCTGAAACACAGCACGTCCTTTGCAGAGGCATCAGGGGAGAACGGGATCTTTGAAATGCCTTTAATAACAAACGAGCAGCATTTCACCTTTAAGAGTTAAAGACAGTGCTGCACTTTGGAGCAAACCACGTGACCTCACTGTGTACTGATCTGGAGAAAAGTTCTCATTCGCAACTAAAGTCTAACTTTAACGCTTCATGCTCTTTAATCATCGTTTAAACAAATCATCGAAATGGATTGTTTTTACCTGGAAAGTATTCTGCGTCTGACGACGTGACCGAGGCCATGTTCCGACATGTAAACACGCCCTGCGTGCAGTTCTTCTGCTCGCCACAAGGCGTCGCACTGATCACGTGTGTGAGTATATGTGGGCTGTATCAAAACGTAATGGCCGAATCCAAATCATTCATTCATTATCTCCCGCTTTATCCTCTATTAGGGTCGCGGTGGGGTTCCCCATGCCCATCCAGGGGAGAACGTTTCTGGCGCTGGGCAGATAGACCCAGGACAGGACACCAATCCATCGCTGGACACACACTCACTCACACAGACACACTCTATATGGGGCAATTTGGAGAATTCAATTGACTTGATCCATGTTTTTGGACCGTGGGAGGAAACCGGAGAACCCGGAGGAAACCCACGCGGACACGGGGAGAACATGGAGACTCCACCCAGATGGTGATTCGAACCGGGAATCCCTAGTGCTGAGAGGAGAACATGCTAAACCACTAAGCCACCGCGCCGCCTGTTCTGATGTTTAAATTAATATTAAAGACTTTAAAGTGTGAAAATCGATTTATGCTCTTGATTGTGACATGAATTGTAAAACGACACAACGCTTTCTAAACACGTTTTAAAGTTCGAAACTGAAGCTGTTGGGCTGTATCGTAGCATTGTTGAATTTAGGACCCTAAGACCATCGTAGAGTTGATGATTTGCATGTTCTTCCCGAGTGTGCGCGAGTTTTTCAGTTGCCAGTTATTTAACACATCGACAACATGCATTTCAGTTGATTTAAAGACGCCGAACAGCTCGGAACTTAAATGTAGGTGTGTGTGTGTGTGTGTGTGTGTGTGTGTGTGTGTGTGTGTGTGTGTGTCCTGCAGGGGACTGATAACCTGTCCTGGGTGTGTCTCCACCTCACTGCTGCTTTTGTGTTGGTATATTCAAATCCCAATCTGATTTAGATCAGATAAAGTGATCTATTTTGCCTACTGTACTTGCACACGGAAGAATTTGTCCAACACATTTGTGCGATTCGTGCAGTGAAAACACACACACACACACACACACACACACACACTGAGTGATGTGAGCACACTTGCCCGGAGCGGTGGGCAGCCCTGTACACGCCCAGGGAGCAATTGGGGTTAGGTGCCTTGCCCAAGGGCCCTTCAGCTATGTACTTAGTGGGACCAAGAATCAGGCTGGGGCCCTTCAGGTCACGAGGCTGGTTCCTCAACCACATTTAAAAATGGTTGGGTTGTGATGTAAATGACCTCAGGGGAAGGTTGGGCTCCCGTCATAATTTAAAGACTTCGGAAAAAAATGTATGGTCAGTCAGGGCAGAAAAATATGTGGCAACACGGCATAACTAAATGCCTTTACGTTTAAAAAAAACAAATGCTGAAATTATATATTTATCAATTAGTTAAACTGGACAGAAGTTACCTCTCGGTATCTTGCATTTATTTATTTCTTTATTTAGGTGTAATACAAAAAAAAAAAAAAAAATCCGATGCCAAAAAGTTAACATGAATGTTAAAACACAGGACAGCACCTACATTCCAACATGTTACAGCAGGTGACACAGACATCCGTCACACAGAACCTCGGAAACAATAGAATTTACATCACATAGCATATATACTGGTTACATGTACAGCCCTCTTATTTATTAACACAATATGAAACGGTCGTCATGGCACTCTACGTTGAACAGATAGTTTTGCATGAGTTGGGAACGGGTCACGAAGCCTTTCTCACGTTCGTACGCGAGAGAAACATTCTCGTTTTTATTTTATTATTTTTTTTGCATAATACAATGGAAGGCTAAAGGGGAAAAAACCACCGAACACCAGGCGCTGGGGAAATGAGGCACTTTAGCACCTGGTTAAACGACATTGGCTTTGTGCACATGGGAGCGCTACGGCGCTGCAGATGGACGACTGCAGAGATACAGTACTGTGTGTGCCGGTGGACTGCAGGAGACGCTACGCCGTCGAATCCCGCCAATTTGTCTCTTGCGTCTTGTCCTTCGTCTTCTTCTTCTTCTTCTGCTTGGTCTTCCGTCTCTCGCTCCTCCTGTGCCAGGGCTTGCACACGCAGCACAGGATGCACGGCGAGGCCAAGAGCAGCAGCGGGGAAGTCACCAGCACGATGATGCTGACCCCCACCAGGATGCCCGCCACCTGGGTTCGACACAAACCCCCCAAAAAGTTTGTGTAAGATTTATATGACGGTACGATAAGACACTTCAGCTGTGTGTCTCTCCTCCAGATTACAAATAATAAGAGACACCAGAGGACTCATTATAAATGTATTGGTATCATTTAAAATATTAAATGGCGGCTTAGTGGTTTAGCACGTTCGCCTCTCAGCATTAGGGATTCCCGGTTCGAATCCCCATCTGGGTGGAGTTTCCATGTTCTCCCCGTGTCTGCGTGGGTTTCCTCCGGGTTCTCCGGTTTCCTCCCACAGTCCAAAAACATGGATCAAGTCAATTGAATTCTCAAAAATTGCCCCATATAGAGTGTGTCTGTGTGAGTGAGTGTGTGTCCAGCGATGGATTGGCGCCCTGTCCTGGGTCTATCTGCCCAGCGCCCGAGACGTTCTCCCCTGGATGGGCATGGGGAACCCCACCGCGACCCTAATAGAGGATAAAGCGGGAGATAATGAATGAATATTGATATTGATGGTTGTAGGGTGGCACGGTGGCTTAGTGGTTTAGCACGTTCTCCTCTCAGCACTAGGGACTCCCGGTTCGAATCCCCATCTGGGTGGAGTTTCCATGTTCTCCCCGTGTCTGCGTGGGTTTCCTCCGGGTTCTCCGGTTTCCTCCCACAGTCCAAAAAACATGGATCAAGGTCAATTGAATTCTCCAAATTGCCCCATATAGAGTGTGAGTGTGTGTCCAGTGATAGATTGCCCCCCTGTCCGAGGTGTATCTGCCCAGCGCCCGAAACGTTCTCCCCTGGATGGGCATGGGGAACCATCAGAAGATAATAAATGAATGAATATTGATGGTTTTAGGATCACAGATGAGGCAGGATCTTTTATCCTTAAGGTGACATCACTATCGAAGCTTCTCGCCGTCACGCCGACGCCGTCTCTGAGGTGATGAATGTTAAAACAGGTCTTTGAAGACAAACAGCCCAGAGGACTCCAGACTAAAGTTCACTCAAAATTTACTTCAAAGGGTAACGTAGTAAAGCGTTAAGTTTGCAAACGCGCTGGATCGTTAGTTTTCATCTATTTTTTTTTTCTTGCTATAAACTAAATGAAAATGAACCTTCTCATTATAATCACAGATGTCTGTACTCGACCAGATGGCTAACTGTGCTTGTGGTTAATTACTTAAGCAGGTCTGAATTCCCAAGTACAGAAGATTAGAACATGACCGTGCAACACCTGCTCCACCCGCTCCACCCTAAAGAGTAAAACAATTTAGACCTCTATTTGTTTTTTTTAACTTAAGATTCATTAATTAAATTAAATTGACGTGTTTTATTATTCAGGACCATTTTTAGGGTCACTGAAGGTTTCTAGACTTTGAAATTCAATTCCGACTAATTAATGTGGGCCTCCAAGCGCTGGAGATCCAGATCTGGGTGGAGTTTCCATGCTCTCCCAGTGTCCATGTGGGTTTCCTCTGGGTTCAAGTCCAAAAACATGGATTCAGTGTAAACTGAATGCTCTGAATAGACCCCTATATAGTTTGTGGGTGTTTGTGTGCCCACTGATGGATTGGTGCACTGTCCTAGCTGTATCTGCCCACAACCTGTAATGTTCTTCCCCTGGATGGGCATCGGGAACCCCCCCCCCTGACCTCCCCACCAGACCCCAATTCACAGTATAGGATGAAGCGGAATGTAATGAATTATATTAATTAATGTATATAATGCAGGTAAAATCGTGAGTCGGGGCATTTCGGTTCAAATAAATAACTCTTGGATGAAAGAGCGAAGCTGCTTTCGTACCTGTGTCCTGTTCCACATGACCGATGCTCTGGAATGTCCCAGCTTATTTCGGCATGGTCCTTTATCGTAGTGTCTCAGGAAAATGTCACCCTGCAAAACAGAAAGCCGTTTATAGTTGAACTGCTGCAGTCTGCTGAACTATGGGAAAAAAAAAAAAAACCCACGATGGGTTACTTTGCTTACATCCAGATTTTGCAGACAGTACCAGCAGAACGTGTGCTTGCAGCTCTTGCAGAGCATTTGGGCGCAGCCCTGGTTACGTTCAATGTACACACCGCATTTGGGACACTGTTTGATGGCAGAGTCCGAGTCGTCACTCTCCTGTCCACTGTGTACATCATAAACAGCAGAACGCTTAGTACAGAACACGGGACGGGTCATGCAGGTTAATGCATCAGATAAAGCTGGAGGCTGTTGCAGAATGTCAACACAGTAATAATATTAATTAATAAAGAATAATAAACCATATGGTGACGGTCACCTGTCGATTGCAGGCAGCACCACTAGGGGCTGATGCTGTGAGCAGCTGTGCTCCTCCTCCCATGGTTCTCGGCAGGCGTAGCAGAACACACCGTGACACGTAGGGCAGGGCACCGGCACGGGTTTGCCCTCCACACTGCTCATCACCGTGCATACTGCCTGACACTCCAACACGGGGCACCAAGCCTTACACGGGTCGAGTAGAACTCCTGACACACACACACACACACACACGTCATTTATGCAATTTGAATTTTACCAAATAATTCAAAGTACTCGGTGAGACTTAAGATTGTGCGTTTGATTCTTGTGCAGAACAAACAAGGTCCTGATTGTGTGGAGTTTGTATGTTCTCCTCTTTTCCGTATGGGTTTCCTCCTACATTTCGGGGTCAGATGAATTATCCATCCATTATCTCCCGCTTTATCCTCTATTAGGGTCACGGGGGGGGGGTTCCCCATGTCCATCCAGGGGAGAACGTTTCGGGCGCTGGGCAGATACAGCTAGGACAGGACACCAATCTATCTGGGGAACTCAATTGACTTGATCCATGTTTTTGGACTGTGGGAGGAAACCGGAGAACCCGGAGGAAACCCACGCTGACACGGGGAGAACATGGAAACTCCACCCAGATTGGGATACGAACCGGGAATCCCTGGCGCTGAGAGGAGAACATGCTAAACCACTAAGCCACCGTGCCGCCCTTAAGATGAATTAACGATTCAAAATTAATTGAGTGTGTGTAGTGGTTTTTGGTGGTTGGCATGTTCTCCTCTCAGCGCTGGGAATCCAGGTTCCAATCGTAATCCTGTTGGAGTTTGCATGTTCTCTCCCCGTGTTCGTGTGGCTTTTCTCCGGGTTCTCCGGGTTTCCTCCCACAGGCCAAAAACATGGATTCGAGGTAAAAACGTTTGCTCTAGATTGCCCCATAAAGCGTGCGTCTGCGTGAACTACTCTTAGGACGGCCAATGGCTACGTTCCTTACCGAGGAGTTGGCAACACCGCCCCGAATGCCTGACTGGGGTTGGTGCATTAAAAATAAGCAGCTATAATATTAAATTATCAGAATCATGACTGCAGTAAGAGCAAAACGTTTTCATTGGGAAGGTTTCGGAGTTACTGAGTGTACAGAATGTACTGTACTTTTATTTGCTTACGGCGCAATTTTAAATCCCTCGGTCATCTTTACCAATATCTGTACACTGTATGATTAATCACCGGAGTAATCCTGAGTAACGTGGCCGCATGTTGAGGAACACCCCAGCGACGGCATGTGTATTTGGGTGAGGTGGACTGCGTTCCCTCGCAACTTAAGGGCAGAACGACACAAGTAAACATCGGTCGCTGGTGAGGCGCGGGGTCATTTCAGCGTATAAAGGCTTCCCAACATGATTTCAATACGCTGTGGAAGCATTAGTGAGTCTTACTGTCTGTCCCAACAAGGACCCAGCATGCTTAGAGAACTAGTGATTCGTGGAAATACCACAGACCCTGCGCTGCGAGTAAGCTCTTTGTCCCCAGCTCTGTGTGGTATTTTAATAATTACATAATGCTCACTATGACGCCATCCGGAGGCCTGACTATGCCACCGAATTGGTACGCCCAAGTGGTTCTGCTTGTAAAGTGAAGCTTGGCATGAAAGTCAGTCGGTGGACTGTAATAATTCTAAAGGGCACCGTGGTTAATTAAGTGATTTGGATGGTATAAAGGTCTATTCAGATAACTCTGAGTAGCTTGGATAAGCGGTACACTGCGGGTACCATGTTATCGGTTCCCGAGTTTTGTTTTTATTTTGTTAATTTAAACGAGGTTTGGCGTTTTTAGATGTTATCGGAATGATTCCTATCCGGCTTTTTGTATAAACTTATGTAATCGCATCCAGTTCGTGTGTCGGTGCTTTCGCAGCATGTATTTTCTCTATGGTCCAGAGTTTGCATGTCCTCCCCATGTCCATGTAGGTTTCTGCCGGGTTCTCTGGTTTCCTCACACATTTCAAAAAACGTGGATTCAAGGTGAATTAGCTGCTCTAAATTTACCCTATATAGTGTGTCTGTGGGGCGGCACGGTGGCTTAGTGGTTAGCACGTTCTCCTCTCAGCGCTAGGGATTCCCGGCTCGAATCCCCATCTGGGTGGAGTTTCCATGTTCTCCCCGTGTCTGCGTGGGTTTCCTCCGGGTTCTCCGGTTTCCTCCCACAGTCCAAAAAACATGGATCAAGTTAATTGAATTCTCAAAATTGCCCCAAATAGAGTGTGTCTGATTGATTGGCGCCCTGTCCTGGGTGTATCTGCCCAGCGCCCAAGACGTTATCCCCTGGATGGGCATGGGGAACCCCACCGCGACCCTAATAGGGGATAAAGCGGGGGATAATGAATGAATGAATGAGTGTGTCTGTGTGTAAGGGATTGGTATCCTGTCCTGGGTGTGTCTGCCCAGCACTGCCCCCCACCGCCAAGAGGATTAAGTGAAGGAAAATCGATGCTTGGAGTCCGAATCTTAGCGTTTTTTTTAATTGTCGCATAATAATAATCGCAGCAAATCCGTTAAAGTGACAAGACGTAATTTACTAAATGTGTTAGAATTGTTAACTGCCCCTTTGAACCCTCGCTGCAGTTCAAGGTCCGCGTGTGAGACGGTTTTCATTCATGTACGAGAGACCGAAGTAACGCTCGGTCATTCAGTGCTTCATAAACGACCTTCTGCATGTGAGGAGCGAGGAAAATTTTTTTGTTTGGCTGTGTGGAAAGAACACATTCTCAGAAAACACAGCCTGCAGGAGGTGGGAAAAGCCGAGCGAGGGGTTAACTGCACACAGAAGGCCTTGTGCAGACCCTGTGATCCGCTAAATCACATGCCAAACTCGGTATTACATAATTAGCAAATATAACCCTGGGGATAAACACACTCGGGTTTTAGTGTCTGTGTGGAATTCGGTCTCTGACTCGCAGGACTTAATATCAGTTAAACGTTACCCTCATGCTGCGTTCGTGCATTAGGGCCCGTTTAACGGCCCCATAAAGTCAGTCCAAAGTGTTGCTTTTAATATTCGTTATAGGTCACCATAACAAACACACACACACAGAGATACACACACACACACATACCCCTTTCAAATCTGAGCCGTTGGAAGCGCTCGAGCTCGTCTCTGGAGGCCAGCGAGGCGATCTGCGTGTTTACAAAGAAAGACAATTGGTAACTACAGCAACACAAGTCCACAGTACAAAATAAACACAGGCCTAAAGGCACACTCCGTGTTTCTTTTATTAACCGGTCGTTGTGCGACGCCAAACGCCGCGAAGGGATTTATAATGCGCGACATCGTGGAACCGAGCGGGACGTGAGGAAACAAAACGATAAGCCGCCGTCCCAACACCGAGCGTCCCCCGTACGTAATTTATACGGATATGAAAGCAATGGGACGAGGTTTTAAAGGTTAAATTAGAAATGTCACGCCTGGTTTAACGGGGTCGTTCGGCATGAAGGCGGTTAATGTGACGTCCACATAAATAGGGCTTGGAGTGAAATGATAATGAATGATCACTCGTGAGATTTCAGGGGCAGTAATGAGTAACAAGTGTGTGTGTGTGTGTGAGAGCGAGAGAGAGAGAGAGAGAGATACCTCAGAGTCCACCAAAGGTCCTGGGTGCTTGCAGGCCAAATCGGGGCAGGTAATTGGGGTTCCAGCCCCATCCTGTATAGCTGAATGCACATACTGTTGCAGACACTGGGAAACAGAACACACGCTTTTAGCCCACTGGCACAGAAATGTGAAATCCACTCTCACAGGACTCAAGCAAAGCTGTTAATAACCGTAATTAACAGAGCTGGACCTGCTCCCAAACCAGTTTTATCACATGATCTAACAATAGCCTGCAGCATCTGATGCCGTGCACTTGGGCGGTGTAACCGGTTTGGGCAAAAACATCTGAGCTGTGTGTGTGAAAACAGACAAGAGCGAATGTGCCATGTTCCTGTTAACCCTGTACGCTTCTGCATTTATGGGTTGGTGTGAAGTTTTCTTTTTTTTTATGTAAGTAAGAAAAAAAAGGAAGGCTCATGTTTATCGTGTGGGCTTTTTTTTAAAAAAAAATTTTCATATTTAAGGCTGACAATGGTATGAAAACTCTGCACAATATGTCCTCGCGAGAAAGATCCTCATGCATCAGAAAACAATTATATAAATACATATAGGACGTTTCGTATATATAGTCCACGAATGGCGCTGCCGTTTCAGCGTCACTATAGCAACGTGCATCTCATGACGAGCCGTTTGCTCCACCCTTTCGTTGTTTATAGACGAGCCTTTTAATTTTAGTGTAAGCAACAGGCATTATTATTATTATTATTATTAGAACCATGTTGGATTGTTGACTTTATGCTAGAATGATGGCAGAAGTATTTTTTTTTTTTTTAAAACACAGTGATGTCATCTGTATTAAACCTGTATTTTGATAACATGGCACTCGCAGCACTCTCAGCCCTCGCCCGCTTTGGTGTTTGGTGCTTCACCTTTTTAAGGATCTGGGTGTGGTGGTTTTGGGTCACGTCCAGCACATGCACTTACTGTCTTCATACCTGCCCCATGAATCACACCAGATTACTGCAAGCAAACGGGGCAGGTATGAAATCCTAAAAGCCGCTCGAGCTGATGTTCGCCGTCAGACAAACTGGATGCATTTACAGATCCCTTCCATCTTTTGTGACCAGCATGATTTTAACGACTTAGTTAGTAACGTAATACTCCGTTTTATGTTCAGTCACGCTACGCTGTCGATTATTATACAGCTGTGAGCACGGGTTTACATCTCCTCCAGTCTTTTGCTTCGTATCATTATTTTATATTAAGAGAATAACCGTTTATTCATCGTCACATGTTGTTTTCTTTTTCCTTCATAATTTCATAATGCGTACACAGTTTCCCTGTCATTAAACTCACAGGTCCATTAATAAAGTCACATTTATTGTAATGACATAATGAAATTTCACAATTATTTTTCCCGATCAAAGAACAGCATGACCTCACTTCTTACCCAATCGTCCCGGTTTTTACCCAAACTACCCAGCATGCTTCACTCGACTGCCCTCATCGCTGTATTATGAGTGTTGATGCAGTCAACAGTTTGTGGCGTCTGTTACCACTGCACTTTCCATGACACACAGGCAACCCTTAACACACAAACACCACGTTTAACCCTTGTGAGACGCTGTGCTTTGACCTGAAGTAAACTGTACACTCGTGTTAGTTTGCCCCATTGTGTCTCTTGTGCAGGGGCTGAATCACAGCTCGCTTTATCCGGCGGTAGTGCCAGTTATGAAATAAGTGCAGGCACATTTTTACAGCCCTGGCAATGATTAATCAGGATGTTCTTTACATGTTCAGACATGTTCATTTAGTGTATTATTTATATATACATAAAAACAGGGTGTGTGTGTGTGTGAACATTGTTGTTGCTCACAACCCTCCGTGTTATATACTTTATATACTGTACGTTATATACTTTAGATCCACAGTGTGTTTTATATAGACGATGCCGTGAGCTCTCCTGAGAAACATCTGCTGAACGCCGCCAATGTAAATATGAAAATAAACGTCACGTCAGTGTCCCTGCAACCTGCGTCTCATTTCCCACAGGCCACCTCTCAGCCGGTAACTGGTACCGAACTCGTTCGCAAACAATTCAGCGCCGTTTGCATAAAAAAAGAGCTGAAATCCTAGAATGAATTCCCACTGCGGTCACCGTCATGAATTTGTCTCATTAGAACGGCTCTGTGCCTGATGCCTGCCTTACAAACTGTAATTTGCATGCCGGCAACTCTGGATGAGACTTTGGGCTTATTTACATATCATTTGCATCTGAAACTCCCCTTTACCCGTCTCCCATTTCTATCCCAGTTACCGTCAGATTTTAATAGACCACTGAAATGCTGCGTCATTCTGTATCCGTCGATTGGTGCCAAATTTGGAACTCGTGTACTCCAGAAAAGATGCTTAAAACTACATTATATAATTAATAATTATAATTAATCAATCCATACATCCATTATCTTCCGCTTTGTCTTCTACTAGGGTCGCGGGGGGGGGGGGTTCCCCATGCCCATCCAGGGGAAAATGTTTCGGGCGCTGGGCAGATACACCCAGGACCAATCTATCACTGGGCACACGCTTACCCACGCAGACACACTCTATATGGGGCAAGTTACAGAATTCAATTGCCCTTGATCCATTTTTTGGACTGTGGGAGGAAACCGGAGAACCCGGATGAAACCCACACGGACACGGGGAGAACATGGAAACTCCACCCCGATTGGGATTCGAACCGGGAATCCCCAGCACTGAGAGGAGAACACACTAAGCCACCGTGCCGCCCTAATTATAATTAATAATAATTAAATTCAAACTACATAAAAAGACGTCACATCGTCATCTGAGCCTCATGTCAATTTTACTGAAATTAGCATCTACCTACTAATATATAATTTGAGACATGAGGAGTTAGGGCGGCGAGAAATTTAAAAATAGTACAGTGGGAGAACATGCCAAATTCTATACATGAGTCATTAAAGCTTGGCAGCACCTGTACCACCTGTAGTGCCTCCCTTCCAACCTGTCTCCTAATCATTTAAATTACATCCTCTTACAAATCCATTAGCCCACCCCCCCACACACACACACGTCCCAAACTGCCGCGATGTAGCGTTGTTGTGTTTGCACATCGCTGCTGAGAACGGCTTGTTCCTTTAGCTTTTGTTGTTAAATGTTTGACATTTTCTCAGTGACTTCCTCTAAAGAATGAAAAATGGCCCACGAGCGTAAATGAGCTGCACTCTAACGCGCGCATTTGCATTCCGTCTCCGTCAGCCGTCCTCGTTTTCGCCCTCGATCAAGCTGTTCTTTTCTCACCTGGGTGCAGAACACGCAGTCGCAGGTTTGCAATGCCCTCGTGTCGGACGAAGGGCAGTCACTCAGGCAGAGTTTGCAGTACACCGTGGACGCCGCCGTCTGGAGAGGGGAGTCTGAGGCGTCAGCCATGTCGCTTCGCTCTCAGTTCAGCCTCAGTTTGAGAAATGATGGAGAGATGTCCCCCATTTTCCTGAAGGACGCAGAAGGAATAGAGGGGAAGGAATGAGATGTGATGGGCGGACACACAACTGTGTGTACAAATGGCACATGACTCATTTTTTATGGTGTGTACAGAACCATGATGTGAGAGACTAAAGAGACAAGAACAGTGTAGTACCACAGAGAACCACAAAATGTTAAAATTACTGTGTATAGTATTTCTTAAATACCCCTAAAAGAAAGCCAGGTGCTGCTATAGTTTATTCATTCATTATCTCCCGCTTTATCCTCTATTAGGGTTGCGGTGGGGTTCCCCATGCCCATCCAGGGGAGAACGTCTCGGGCGCTGGGCAGATAGACCCAGGACAGGGCGCCAATCCATCGCTGGGCACACACTCACTCACACAGACACACTCTATATGGGGCAATTTTGAGAATTCAATTGACTTGATCCATGTTTTTGGACTGTGGGAGGAAACCGGAGAACCCGGAGGAAACCCACGCAGACAAGGGGAGAACATGGAAACTCCACCCAGATGGGGATTCGAACCGGGAATCCCTAGTGCTTAGAGGCGAACGTGCTAAACCACTAAGCCACCGTGCCGCCCGCTGCTATAGTTATATTCTATATTTATAACTGTTTACTACTTTTTATTTATTTATTTATTTATTTATTTATATATATTTTTTTTTTTTTTCTAAAATTTATATTATATACATAAATTTACATATATTTACAGTTAAAATATATATTATATATATATTTATAGTTAATTTATAGTTCAAATAATTTATAATTAAAAAATTCTATATTGTTTTTATAGTTGTATTTTTATATTATATATACAGTGTATATATATATATACACAGTATATTCATAGTTTTATATTATATTATATTTTACATATATATATATATACTGTATTTTTTTTCTCATTTTCTTCTTTAAAATTTTAATTATAACTTTAAAAGAACAGGGTAATCGGGGTCCGTGACCCATAATTTCGTTCTTGTGTCATGTACCACCATTGTGATACTAATGATAACAAAATTTTCTTGACTCTTGATTGATGAGTGGATGACACAGCCTACAAGTCCACTATGTAGAGCTGAATGTTTGGATTTAAAACACCAACACACCGGGCGTTTTTTTAGTTTTTTTGCCACTGTATTCATATTGTGTAAGTTGTCGGTGCAGACGTACAAAATTTGACAAAATTTCTTGAATGCAAAACACGTTTGTGAGAACTGAACTCGTGCACAATGTTCTACTGATGTGAAGCAAACTACAAATTTCCTACAATGTGACGTCATAAAAGCTCGCCAGCGCGCAGGCGCCCTATTATTAACCTCCACGATTTCGGTGAGCTTGACTGGGAGTCTAATCGGTGCATTTGGCTCAGTGTCTGTGACAACACTGACGTTTCTGGGAAAGCTTCCCATAAAGTGCTGAGGTGCCATCACACGTCTAATCATTTCCTCACTCGTGTTTCTAGAAACGTTTAAAATGTTGAGTGTACACCAAAAACAACCCTCTGCTGCTGGCATCACCATTTCACTGAACTCGATAACGAGCCGTCCACGGTCAACAAAGAATAGAACGTAAATCCAGACGTTCTCGAGATTGTCCGCATGCAACGGCATAACGTAAACACAATTCCACTCCGAGTGTCGCCGGCTGTTTGCTAAGTGCTGTGTAACTAGGGCAGATTTATTCTGAGGAACACTGAAGCGGCATCTGCACACGCCGAGGTTCAGTCCTGCTGCCTCATCCTCAACAGAAAGGTGATAATACTGTAATACCACAATATAGGATCAGGCTGGATTATGTAAGGCTCTGAGCATCCTGAACCACTGCATCACAGCCTGAGAGAAGGAGATTCTAAAACAACAGCATCAATAATATGAAAGAACACCAGGCTGTCCTTCATAATGGTCGAAATTTACAAATGAAAAAAATCTCATATTAAAAGACCGACAAAGTCCTGATGCTAGCATACGCATTGTGACCAAGGTGACTTTGTATGCGAGATATGCAAAATGTGATGTGTAATGGTCGCATGCTTTGTTTCCTGTGCTCGAGTGAAGGTTCTGTGTTCAGTCAACATTGCATACTTGCACACATACGGCACGCTGCAGTGGAAAATGTGATGTCAAATCCAGCGTACTGGATCAATATAGTCACAAACTAGTATCATGAATAATATTATTGACCATATTTTTAATATTTAGGGGATGTGTTGCTGCTGAAGCGTCACACGGATGCCTTTATTGTTCTCTTTTTCTGCTATAAATCATGCTTGCTTATGTTATTGTGATAGGAAACAATTGTTGGTTCCCAAATTACAGAAGCTCGGGTTCTAACTAGAACTAGAGAGTTTTATTAACTCTAACAACTACTGGCGAACAACATTTATAGTATAAAAACTTTAATACACTGATGATTTTTGGTTCAATATTGTTGTAGATTCTAGGGTAGTCATGGCAACTAATATAAAACAATTCAAATATAAAATAAGAATTAATATAAATAGACTTACTGGCTGCTTTAAGTTCAGCCCATTCGCTCATTGTTCATTCCTTCATTTAAATACACTTTGTGGTTCTACAATTACAGACTAGTTCATACGTTTCAATACATACTTTGTTAAGCCCCTTTACTTTGTTCTTCAAAAATCAGAACCCCTATAGAACCACCACAGAGCAGGTATTGTTTGGACGGAGGATGATTCCTGACACTGATATGGAGCCCGAGTTTTTAGTGTCAGTCGTCCACTTCAGTTCAGTGTCCCTGCCACCACCAACCAAATATATCCAACCACCAGCTGCACGGCCATGTGATTCATTTATTCCAGCACAACACGCATTAAAACACCACCACCAAGACACCAGTATCACTGCAGAGCTGAAAATCATCCCCCACCGAAATAATATTTCTATGGTGGGGGTCCTGATCATCAGAGAACAGACTACAGAGAAACAGATGGACTACAGAATGTAATTGTAGAACTACAAACTCCATCTATATGATTTATATTTACATACATTTAGTCATTCAGCAGACGCTTTTATCCAAAGCGACTTACAAATGAGAACACCACAAGTCAGAAGCCATGGAGAAAACCAACTATACTGTAAATTCATCAATCCTGATTGTTATTCGAAGCTGCGCCCCCCCCTCCTTTTTTATTCTTTTTTTTATATTTTTTATTTATAACAGGTATTTGTTAAAGAGATGCATCTTAAGTAGTTTCTTAAAACTGTTTAGTGATTCTGCCTTACGGACAGAGTTGGGAATATATGCAGAAATAGTTATATGTGCAGAAAGAAGGAAAGTGGACCTCATAAAGTGGACAGTGAGTATAATAATAATAATAATAATAATACATTTAATTTGATGGCGCCTTTCTGGACACTCAAGGTCACCTTACAAAGAAAAAAACAATAAAACATCAATAATAAATAAGGCAGTATAAAGTAAATAATAATAAACATGCATCATTGTGTAACTCGTAAAACTTCACTTTTTTTTTTTAAACTTTAAAACTTAAAAAAAAAAAAAAGAATACTGAGTGTTCAGGGATACAGAGTCGTTTGCCAGGCTCCGTCGCTCAGTACAAACATCATTTAAGCCCTGAATTTACAGTCAGCAGAGGGAAACGGAATAATGCAGTAGGAGACGCAGAATGTCTCTGTTCACACCGTCATGGAAAGACGTCTCTGACTTTGTGAAACGCCTGCAAGCATTACCGATGACACCCCACCGGTGTTACAAAACCAAACATGTTGCATTAAAACATGTGACATTCGCACATTTAAATGACGGTACATTGTGATGCAGAGTAATTAACATAAGACTGCCCCATCCTGTTTGCTTAACAATGGGAAAGCACGTACAGTCTTAATTAACACAACAGTGTTGTTTCATGACAAACCACGACTCTGAAACTAAAACCGGTCCAATAGGTTTCTTCCCTCACACCAAGTGACCGACCACTGAATTCAAAATATCGGTTACAGGATGTTGATTAAGTTGAGTCCTTATTTAATTTTCCCTCTAATGATATGAATCAGAACCACAGACAAGTGTTTTCTGAATAAAGCTAATAAAGTACTGAATTAATTTACAATTAAAGTCCATCCACCATCCATTATCTTCAGCTTTATCCTCTATTAGGGTCGCGGGGGGCTCCCCATGCCCATCCAGGGGAGAACGTGTCGGGCACTGGGCAGATACACCCAGGACAGGGGGCCAATCTATCGCTGGGCATTGCAATTAAAGTCAATACATGGGCGGCACGGTGGCTTAGTGGTTTAGCATGTTCTCCTCTCAGCACTAGGGATTCCCGGTTCGAATCCCCATCTGGGTGGAGTTTCCATGTTCTCCCCGTGTCTGCGTGGGTTTCCTCCGGGTTCTCCCGTTTCCTCCCACAGTCCAAAAACATGGATCAAGTCAATTGAATTCTCAAAATTGCCCCATATAGAGTGTGTCTGTGTGAGTGAGTGTGTGCCCAGCGATGGATTGGCGCCCTGTCCTGGGTCTATCTGCCCAGCGCCCGAGACGCTCTCCCCTGGATGGGCATGGGGAACCCCACCGCGACCCTAATAGAGGATAAAGTGGGAGATAATGAATGAATGAATATATATATACACACAGTTATACAGTCTATATACAGTTTAAACAGTCTTGTTTATCCCTAAGATGTTTGAGGCTGAGCCAAACCACCCACATTGCTTTGTTCACGGCTATCGCTGAACAGGATGGGGCCTTCCCCAAACTGTCACCAGAAAGTTGGAAGCATAAAGTTTTCCAAAATGAGTGCTAGCTGCTTGATTGATTTATTTATTTTATACCTGTGGTCATGACACCAAATCAAACAGATTCTGCATTCTGTTATCAATTAATAAACTGAATATTAATAATGCTTTCAGTCTTTAAAGCCAAACCCTGCATATTTTTACTTGAGACATGTTTGGTTTGACACTTGACCTATTTCTAAGTATTTTCTCATGCACGTGCGAGAGACAAACTCGAACACGTGAATGTGGAACTT
The DNA here is from genome assembly GCA_019802505.1 of Corydoras sp. C115. Taxonomy (NCBI): domain Eukaryota; kingdom Metazoa; phylum Chordata; class Actinopteri; order Siluriformes; family Callichthyidae; genus Corydoras; species Corydoras sp. C115. Next base: position 228,338 of record JAFMOC010000171.1, on the reverse strand, counting down.
CATATTTCACATTCCTCACATGCAAAGCAAACTGGCTTAATGACTATCTGATCATTTAATTAAAACCTAACACGACTATCTTTAGATTCAAGACATATTCTTTAGATTACAATCTGTTTTTAACCCCACCTGACAAGATAAACCATGTTGCTTTACATTTACATTTACATTTGGTCATTTATTGGACGCTTTTATCCAAAGAGGCTTGCAAGGTGAGCACAGGGTTCATCACAACATCCCTGCAGTAATGAGGGTTAAGGGTCTTGCTCAATGACCCACAATGGTAACTTCAGTGGACCTGGGATTCGAACCCCCAACCTTCAGATTGGCAGCCCAACGCCCTGACCACTGAGATACCACTCCCCCCATTCAGCTCGACTTTATTCAATAGTTATGTGTTAAAAAGACACAATATTTTTCATCTCATTGAACCACTCTGGTCTTTTTTTGTAAATCAAACCGTACCAAACCAATGCTGCTCTTAAAACCACGGCAATTCAATACAGTATCATCAAGAACATTATACAGTGAAGTCTAAAAACATCAACACTTACATCTGTGATTAATCTGCTTGCTCGATTCCTTAATTGATTTCTCGTTTGCTCTGTAACATATGGACAAAAGAATTGGGATGTAAACATTACACCTACTGAAGCTTTTATGACCTCCCATTCCAAATTGATACCCCCTTTATACCCCAAACACATATCTCCTAAAGTACCAGAAATATAAAGTAATATTAGGGAGTACATTATGTGTACAATTACGTGTTTACGTTTTTTTTTTTATTTATAAATAAATATTAATCTGACAAATGATAAATTAGTTATTGCAGCTCTCTACCTGTGTGTTTCAAAATATAAAAAAAAGTTAAATAATTCGTTAAATAATTAAATATGCCAATTGATGCGTTCGATCCCCCGATCAAACAGCTCTGGTTATTCTGGTTCATTAGTTCTGATTAGTTAACTGACCTGGTTATTGAGTTTAAAAAGCCGTTCGGGGTCAGCATCTGCAGAAAACATGTTCGAGTGACCCGTGAACACTGAAGGAGGGTCGTTTGTGTTCAGAAGCTGGATGATGAGCTGAGAGTTTATTCTACAGGAGCAAATAAAAGATGCGCGTCATTTGGCGTTCGGCTCGGTTTTGCGCGCAGGTCCGACTCGCAGCATCGGACTGTTTAAAGGGATTTAATCATCGGACTGTCAGAGAAAAGTCCTCAGTCGGGACCCGAGCACAAAACTCACAAACCCGCAAGACCTCAAACACCCGGCGAAATGGAGGAGAATTAAGCGCTACGCCCGTAATCCCGCCGCAGAGATTGATAATCCAGTACAATCCGCGACGCAGTCCAACCCCATCACCCGCCCCACCCACCCCCCCGAATCAGAGCGTAAGACCGTAATGGCTACTCACTTCGACCCCCAGCAGCTCCGTCCTGCCCCGCTCCTTCCAAACCGAGAGGCTCTGTGTTATTCCCGATGCTGGAGGTGCGATTCCCCTACGCGGATCTGCTCTGCCTCCACACTTCCGGCTCCCTCCTCCTCCTCCTCCTCCTCCTCATGGTACTCCTCCCTCCTCCATCGTCTCCCTCCTCCCACCGACCGAGCAGATCAACCACACAGATGAAGAGCAGTGTTACTCATGCGTGTTCATCTCTCTCATACACACTTCATCAGATTCACCTCCATGTTTTTATTCTCATTGATCATGTAGATGCGAACTGCACTTCTATAATTACATTCTGTAGTTCATCTCTTCCTCTACATACTTGGTTATTATAAGAAATATGTATTCCTCTACAACCAAAACAGAAAATTACACAAGATTTAAATCCAGGGCCAAAAAAAAAAAAAAAAAAATATATATATATATATATATATATATATATATATATATATATATATATTATATATATATATCCAACCATAATTTATCTTCTATTAGGGTCGGGGGTTCCTCATCCAACGTTTTGGGCACTGGGCAGACACCCAGGACAGGACGCCAATCTATCGCTGGGCACACACTCACACAGACAGACACACAAACACACTCTCTACACACTATGCATGGGGTATTTTGGAGAATTCAATTGACTTGTTCCATGTTTTTGGACTGTGGGAGGAAACCGGAGAACCCGGAGGGAACCCACGCGGACATGGGGAGAACATTTAAAACTCCACCCAGATGGGGATTCAAACCGGGAATCCCTAGAGCTGAGAGGAGAATATGCTAAACCACTAAGCCACTGTGCCGCCCTATATATATATATATATATATATATATATATATATATATATATATATATATATATATATATTCATATTCATTCATTCATTATCTCTCGCTTTATCCTCTATTAGGGTCGCGGTGGGGTTCCCCATGCCCATCCAGGGGAGAACGTTTCGGGCGCTGGGCAGATACACACAGGACAGGGCGCCAATCCATCGCTGGGCACACACTCACTCACACAGACACACTCTATATGGGGCAATTTGGAGAATTCAATTGACTTGATCCATGTTTTTGGACTGTGGGAGGAAACCGGAGAACCCGGAGGAAACCCACGCGGACACGGGGAGAACATGGAAACTCCACCCAGATGGGGATTCGAACCGGGAATCCCTAGAGATGAGAGGAGAACGTGCTAAACCACTAAGCCACCGTGCCATATATATATATATATGGTTTGATTTTTTGTGCACTTTCACTTTGCTTTGATGGATGATGAATGTTGTTAAATCTCATAACTTTAGACATTTATTGACGTCTCTGTAAACAGATTGTATAATAACTTTTGGGTTCAGGAAACAGCTGAGTTCAGATCCACTCAGTCTTTGCACAATGGACACCGAATCTAATTTACCAAACCGATAAGATTTAAAGTTTAAACCACAATGAAAAAGAAATCAATGGACTAACAGACTTTCCTCGTGTTAATGCGCCATAATAACATGAAATACACCGAACAGGTTTTTGTCCAGCAGGGGGTGCTAACGATATAATTGCCGTGAATGAAATACCGTCAATATGATGCTGATTCTCTCTGAACGGTTCATTTGAGTCTAATCTGTGGCTTCAGATCTGAATTTTGCAGTTCGATTGCTCCCGTGTGGAAAACTGCTGAAATAGGGTGGATTTTCTATTTATTTATTCACTTTATAAAGTTCAGTGTTTATGAATTATGCATTAACACACACTTCGGCTTGTACGAACACATAATGTGACTCTGATCTAGAGGGATATGTGAAATGTTTGTAGGATTGTGTGAACACTCACTTATTTATTAAGCACTCGGTTCGGATGATTTGCTTTCTGGTGGAGTTTTATAATCTGCAGTGATTTTTGTTTAACCAAAAAGATGATCGTTTTGATGCACTACATACAGCAGTCAGGCTCTGAGAGATTTTGTGTTTTCAATGTCTCTGTTTAGAACTCAAACAAATGTCTCCCACAGCAGTGTGCATAAGTTAAGATGGAAAATGGAAGAAAAAAAAACACAAATGGCAAAAATAAAATACTGGATTAAGAATCGATCATAGTATGTAGATATAGGGTGAGGGGATATATATATATATATATATATATATATATATATATATATATATATATGTATGTGGTATATATATATATATATATATTTGTGTGTGTATGTATATGTAGATATATATATATATATATAGATATATATATATATATATATATATAGAGATACACAGTATATACATATATATACACACACACACACACACGTGTGTGTATATATATATATATATATAGAGAGAGAGAGAGGTGTCCCAAGAGCATTAGTGACCTGGAAGGATTATAATTGACATCCGTTCAGCTTCTCGAATTTTCAGTTGCGCTGATGTCACAGATCCTTCAATAAGGCCATGCAAGTTCATAATAAACTCTACAGAAAATTTACATAGGGATTTAAAATCCTCATATTTCCTCAGCTTTCCCATTTGTCCCGAATCCACTACATTTCCAACGAGAGAGAAAAAATATTATTACAGATTTATAAACACAGTGAAATAAATAAAGAAGGAATAGAAATATAAACCCTGGAAACTAAATAAAAAAAAAAACTGTTATGCACAAAGTATGGCACATACATTATAACACCACACGGGTCTAGAGATTCTAGTAATCCTCAACTACAGGAAAAGTTTGGCATGTTCTCTCTTTTTCCTTGTGGTTTTCTATACCAATACCATTAAAAGAAACATTATTAGTCTTAACCCCACCCTTATCCCTGACCTTGTTTTTCCATATTTTGTTTAAAGTACTATAACATAGTATTAGAATACTTTGGAAATGGTGGAAAGCCTGATGTCATTGCACTCCAGTATCAGATTTATGCTATAGTGTCATTAAAATATTCAGCATGTTGGATTACATTACATGCTGTGTGCTTTCCAATGTTCATCTTTCATTTTCCTGAATCCTGTTACCCAATCAGAGTTGCAGGGCATGTCCTTTCCCCACCCTCTCTTTAAAAGTGTGTAATTACAGAACTGCGTCCTCAAATATGATTTAGGATTGTAGGATGATCATAAGATCGATTACCATAAACATTTTCGTAACACAATATTTGATGCCTTAGTGAAGCTGCTGTGTCTCCTGTGTTGAACCGCGTTTCATCCGTCATTACATAAAGTCCTGGACTTGCACCCGTCCTCCGGTCCAACCCAAAGCTCCAGTTACAGCTGAGGGCTCGGCAGAGGCAGAGACTTGTACAGCCGAGGGGGGTTTCGGTGTCCGTGGTGCTTCTGATTCCACTCGGTCTCCTGAAATCGGATGCTGCACCTTGTACCAAAGGAATTTCCCAGCCATCCCTCAGTGCGTTAGTCCTTCTGAGGCCAACGGTGTCATCAAAGTCATCAACCCGCTGTGCCCACGCAGATCAGGTGCTCTGATATCATGGTGGAAAAGTTTAGGAAAAGGTGTCCAGATTACATAGACGTTATGTAAATGGTATAGCTATAATTCAAGAGTTCCTACCTGTCGTTTAACCTGAAGTCTGAATCCATACATGAAACTTCATATTAGCTGTAATTATTCATTCATTCATTATCTCCCGCTTTATCCTCTATTAGGGTCGCGGTGGGGTTCCCCATGCCCATCCAGGGGAGAACATCTCGGGCGCTGGGCAGATAGACCCAGGACAGGACGCCAATCCATCACTGGGCACACACTCACTCAAACAGACACACTCTATATGGGGCAATTTGGAGAACTCAATTGACTTGATCCATGTTTTTGGACTGTGGGAGGAAACCGGAGAACCCGGAGGAAACCCACGCGGACACGGGGAGAACATGGAAACTCCACCCAGATGGGGATACGAACCAAGAATCCCTAGAGATGAGAGGAGAACGTGCTAAACCTCTAAGCCACCGTGCCGCCCCTAGCTGTAATTATTCATTCATTCATTATCTCCCGCTTTATCCTCTATTAGGGTCGCGGGGGGGTTCCCCATGCCCATCCAGGGGAGAACGTCTCGGGCGCTGGGCAGATACACCCAGGACAGGACGCCAATCCATCGCTGGGCACACACTCACTCACACAGACACACTATATGGGGCAATTTGGAGAATTCAATTGACTTGCTCCATGTTTTTGGACTGTGGGAGGAAACCGGAGAACCCGGAGGAAACCCACGCGGACACGGGGAGAACATGGAAACTCCACCCAGATGGGGATACGAACCGGGAATCCCTAGAGATGAGAGGAGAACGTGCTAAACCTCTAAGCCACCGTGCCGCCCCTAGCTGTAATTATTCATTCATTCATTATCTTCCGCTTTATCCTCTATTAGGGTCGCGGTGGGGTTCCCCATGCCCATCCAGGGGAGAACATCTCGGGCGCTGGGCAGATACACCCAGGACAGGACGCCAATCTATCACTGGGCACACACTCACTCACACACACACTCTATATGGGGCAATTTGGAGAACTCAATTGACTTGATCCATGTTTTTGGACTGTGGGAGGAAACCGGAGAACCCGGAGGAAACCCACGCGGACACGGGGAGAACATGGAAACTCCACCCAGATCGGGACTCGAACCGGGAATCCCTAGCGCTGAGAGGAGAACGTGCTAAACCACTGAACATGGAGGTCCAAGTGGGTGGCACAGTGGCTTAGTGGTTGGCACGTTCTCCCTTAGCGATAGGGATTCCCGGTTCGAATCCCCATCTGGGTGGAGTCTCCATGTGCTCCCTGTGTCCGTGTGGGTTTCCTCCGGGTTCTCCGGTTTCCTCCCACAGTCCAAAAACATGGATCAAGTCAATTGAGTTCTCCAAATTGCCCCGTATAGAGTGTGTGTGTGTGAGTGAGTGTGTGCCCAGCGATGGATTGGCGCCCTGTCCTGGGTGTATCTGCCCAGCGCCCGAAACGTTCTCCCCTGGATGGGCATGGGGAACCCCCCCCCCCCCCCCCCCCCCCCCCCCCCCCCCCCCCCCCCCCCGCAACCCTAATAGAGCATAAAGTGGAAGATAATGGATGGATGGAAGGAGGTGGAAGTCTTATTTGGTAAAATCTCAGCCGGGATTCGGCTTAATGTTCCGTGTCTGAATTGTTTGTATAATGAAATCATGCCTGCGCCGAAAAAAATCTATTCATAAAAGCGCATACAGTCAGTTTGTCCGGGACGTCTTCCTGCCCTTTGTTTCCGTTTTTTAACACTCCCGAAGATGAATGAATGAATAATTGAACAGGCAGCTCTGTGACAGAAGCTGCTTGCGGTTCCTGGGTACATATTCCAACCTAAAAACAGCCTCGTGTTCAATCAACACCAGACAAAGGATTCAGATTACCCTTCATACGTCTTTCTGAGAGCTCTCATTATAAAAGCGACTGACAGCGGCGATGATGGAAACGCACGAACATCACGGCCACGCCGTCGGTGTGCTGGAGGTGCGAGTGCCGCGGGGAGCTGCTGACAAGTCGGACAGAGAATTGTGACTCTGCCGCAATAGTTGTGCTCTAATACCGGCTCTATTTATAACCAGGGCAGATTAGAACTCTGACATGCACTACTTTAAATGCTTTATATCAAGGTCATTGTGTGAGTCTTAACTCCTATTAGCTGTTTATCTAATATCTTTATGTATAAACCGGATGTTCACCTGTCCGTCTGTGTATCAGACAGCTTATTGATGATGAGATTTTAACTCTTTAACAGATAATAATGTTCATATCAGATAAGCCACACGATCCCGTGTCATTTGCACCGTGAGCCATAGTCTCGAGCCGAAGCCGGGAAAGTTGAGATGTGCCATGTGCTCGCGGTAGGGTTTGTCTTTCTGCCTCATGGACCGAACCGATCACCGTGACGTCCATGTGCAAAAATAGCATCCTTTTACAGAGCCCCCCCACTAACACCGCGGCCGCAATTTATCGGTAGTTATCGGTCAAGCTGGTGCCTACCATGCACTGCCTGAGCAGAAGCCCCAGGTCCTACCTGCTGAACTCGTACGGTCAGCTCAAAGAGGTCGATCAGGTTAAAAGGGAGTCGTATGAAGCCACCTGGCTGGACCTGGTGATGGAGACAAGACCCGAGTACAAGTAGGTTTCAGCTTCGTATCGATTATCCGACATCGGATGGACATTACGAATCAACCAGGCGCGGGACGTCATTGCATTGTGTTGTTGAGCCCCGTGCTGAATGAAGTTTGGCATGTTCTCCCAGTTGTCTGCATGAGTTTGCTGGAAGATGCTGTATGTAGGGTTCGGAAAAAGGATCTAAGTAAAGAATTTTATATAATATTGGTATGATTTTTGTATTAGTGTGTGATTATTAGAAACTGGGTGGCACGGTGGTTCAGCACGTTCGCCTCAGAGGGCTAGGGATTCCCGGTTCGAATCCCCATCTGGGTGGACTTTCCACGTTCTCCCCGTGTCGACGTGGGTTTCCTCCGGGTTCTCCGGTTTCCTCCCACAGTCCAAAAACATGGATCAAGTCAATTGAACTCTCAAAATTGCCCCATATAGAGTGTGTCTGTCTGAGTGAGTGTGTGCCCAGCGATGGATTGGTGCCCTGTCCTGGGTGTATCTGCCCAGCGCCTGAAACGTTCTCCCCTGGATGGGCATGGGGAACCCCGCCCCCGCAACCCTAATATAGGATAAAGTGGAAGGCGTGTCAGCGTGGGTTTCCTCCCACAGTCCAAAAACATGGATCAAGTCAATTGAGTTCTCCAAATTGCCCCATATAGAGTGTGTCTGTGTGAGTGAGTGTGTGCCCAGCGATGGATTGGCGCCCTGTCCTGGGTCTATCTGCCCAGCGCCTGAAACGTTCTCCCCTGGATGGGCATGGGGAACCCCGCCCCCGCGACCCTAATAGAGGATAAAGCGGGAGATAATGGATGGATGAATGAATGAATGAATATTAGAAACTGTAACTGGAGTGGTTTCAGGAGGTCACCGTGTTTTTGGTTCTTCAGGAGCAAGAATTTAAAAAACACCAGGCAAATAATACATGTTAATACTTTGATTGAAGGATGGTTTGAACTCTGAACCTTAGCTTTAGAGCCCTCCAAAGCAGCCTCTGCAGCATGTGAAGCATGTCGAATGTGACTTATGGATAAATATAGATTTTTTATTTTTTTTTTATGTCGGACGCATGTGTTTAAATAAGTTGGCTGAATATCTGAAGGGTATCCATCTTTTTGCAGAGTCACACTCACTGAAAAAAACACCGAGAGGAAGGAACGTTTCGAGAGGAAACACGTGCATCATTTTGTGGCGCGCCGCTCCCCCGAACAGACACTGTGCATCGGTCTGGAGGGGACACAGCTGTGCAAATACCAGTTACCGTATAAACCCAGCCTCCCCGTACCAATATTCACACCCAGGGACGTCACACCGCTCCGTGAGATGAACAGAGAGCCGTCGCCTTTGATCACAGGCTCTGAGAGGGACTGGACGGACAAACGAGGGCCACGCACCGAGTTCAGAGCTTGTAGCCTCATGTCACCCACCTGGGATCGTGCTCAGCGGCGAGAGTAGCACAAAAAACGGATTCAAAAGTGTTCAATTCAGATGTTTCATTTAGCCCCACTGCATATTTATGTTTCCGACAATGTGACAATAGTTTGGGGACGGCCCTTTGCTGCTTTGGATGGATTGTGATGTCAGTTTAATGGGAGAAAGTACTATACTAAACAATATTTAAGTTAAAATTATTAGTGAAAAATTGGCGGCACGGTGGCTTAGTGGTTTAGCACGTTCGCCTCTCAGCGCTAGGGATTCCCGGTTCGAATCCCCATCTGGGTGGAGTTTCCATGTTCTCCCCGTGTCTGCGTGGGTTTCCTCCGGGTTCTCCGGTTTCCTCCCACAGTCCAAAAACATGGATCAAGTTAATTGAGTTCTCCAAATTGCCCCATATAGTGTGTGTATGTGTGAGTGAGTGTGTGCCCAGCGATGGATTGGCGTCCTGTCCTGGGTGTATCTGCCCAGCGCCCGAAACGTTCTCCCCTGGATGGGCATGGGGAACCCCACCGCAACCCTAATAGAGGATAAAGCGGGAGATAATGAATGAATTAATTATTAGTGAAAAATTATTGGGAAAATCTAAACGAATAAAATACTGTATGTGTCATTGGACGCCCACATCTGATTAGATTACAAATTAATCTGTATAAGTTTGTGTATATGTGCATCACTCTGCATGTATAACTTAGAATCTGTTTATAAAGTCTGTGTTCATAAATAAGACTGATATTTTTAAAAAATCAATCTCCCTTTAAATTAAAAAAAAACTTTCAATGGATAATTTAAATGACTGTTTATGTAAAAGACATGCAATGAATCAGACTGTAACGAAAACAAACCGATAAATAAGATTTAGATACTAGATTTTAATCTTCGCATTTAAATCAGTTATGATATAACATTGTACCGGAGTTAAACACCGCCATCTAGTGGGAGAGGAGTAGTGTTACAATCGATGGAAGTTTTTTTTTTGCTTTACATTTACATTCATTATTATGCATACATTTTTCATTCATTCATTATCTCCCGCTTTATCCTCTATTAGGGTCGCGGTGGGGTTCCCCATGCCCATCCAGGGGAGAATGTCTCGGGCGCTGGGCAGATAGACCCAGGACAGGACGCCAATCCATCGCTGGGCACACACTCACTCACACAGACACACTCTATATATGGGGCAATTTTTGAGAATTCAATTGACTTGATCCATGTTTTTGGACTGTGGGAGGAAACTGGAGAACCCGGAGGAAACCCACGCAGACACGGGGAGAACATGGAAACTCCACCCAGATGGTGATTCGAACCGGGAATCCCTAGTGCTGAGAGGCGAACGTGCTAAACCACTAAACCACCGTGCCGCCCATTCGGTCATTTATTGGACGCTTTTATCCAAAGCGACTTACAAGGTGAGCACAGGGTTCATCACAACATCCCTGCAGCAATGAGGGTTAAGGGTCTCGCTCAAGCACCCACACTTCAGTGGATCTGGGATTTGAACCCCCAACCTTCAGATTGACAGCCCAACACCCCAACCACTGAGACACCACACCCTCCTTTAGACTATTACATTTCTTACTAAGCAGCAAGAAATGTTTGTAATGATGTACATAGTCTGCAATGGAGCGCCGATGTCAATAAGAGCAACCAGAGCCTGATATTTATAGATGGGAGAAAATGGGGAGAACATGTTAAAGACGGTAACCATCGACAAGCACCAGTAACACACCTCATGTTTTTATTATAGTTTATTTTTCTGTTTTATTGTATTTACGACAGAAGGCAACAAGTTCGTGTCAGAAGATGGACTTTGTGACACTGAATTAAACATTCTGCACTTTATAATTAAACTTGCATTATTAATTACGATGACTACAGTTATATTATCTCGATTTCATCATGATTGTCAGTACGGAGTTTCATCTCAAACCATTTCATAAATAAAGCCAAACTGTAGATGATACATAACATACATATATTAGTACTGTGCAAACGTGAGACCTGCAGCGTTTCATTATTATAGTCAGTGAGCCTCAGAGTCCTGGATGTTAATAAGGAAATGTCTGCGTTTTTTAAAAAAAAATTTTTTTAAACCTATTATTCTATCACTTTTAGCAATTTGTACTATAGACTAAAGCAATCAGTATTGATTCCGTATTGATTGAGGACGCTAAAACCATGCAATCACACGTATCGGATCACGCTTTCTTTAACTCTGATCGGTTTATGATGTTGTTTTAAGAGCCAGATGGTATGGAGGGATCTGTAAACAGGTCAGTGCATAAAAAAAAAAAAATAATAAGAAGGAGGAGAGAGGTCTGTAAAGATCCTTTACATGTTACCATGGAAACATTTTCTCCTGTACATCACCAGCCAATCCCTGTTATGCCCAGAGTGCCAAATATCATCATTAGTAGCATGGTACCATCTACAAAATGACATCAAAATTATTTTTATTTATTACTCCGTGAAGCCATTTTTGTTTCTAGTATAAATTTGTACCTATTGTCATGTAAATATAAGGCCTAGGTTGAAAGAAATCGAAGAACTCCGCTATAATAATTAGGGCAGCAACAACGAATCGATAAAAATCGATTATCCAAAGTATCGATAATGAATTTCCATTATCGATTCGTTGGGTCGTGCAAATTTCCGTGTTACTCGCGATGTCACAACCGCTTAAGTGACCTGCAGAACTTCAATAACGCTGGACACAAATAGCATTTGAAATTAAAATGACTATATATAATACTATACTAATAGAATAACTTTACTGAAAAACATCCATCTTTGGATAAAAGCGTCTGCGAAATCATTAAATGTAAATGTAAAAAAAAAAAAGAAAATTATCCGATTCATCGATTAATCGAAAAAATAATCGACCGATTAATCGATTATCAAGATAATCGTTAGTTGCAGCCCTAATAATAATGTTCCTATATTTTCCCATCCCCCTGACCCCCCACCCCTCAGGGCTTCCTCCGCCCGCTTGTGCTTCTGCAGTGAGACCTGCAGGTTCCAGTATTTAAGATACAGCCACATCAGCTTTCCGTTTTTCCTCCTGTCCATGTTCAGCAGGTCTGCGCAGTGTCTCTCGTTCCGAAAAATGTCCCTGAGGTCATCCTCCAGCCTCAATTCGGCCCCCACCGGGTCTTTGGCGGCCTTAAGCAGCAGGTTTTTCTCCATCTCCAGCCGGCGCTCTCTCGGCAGCAGAAGGCTGCAGTAGGCATCCTGCCTCTCCACCAGGCCGAGCTCCAGCTCCTGTAGCAGGGTGCGAGCCCTCTGCTGCCATAGCTCTTCCTGTTTCAGTGCCTCGTTAAGCGCCGTTCCCGCGGCTCCGGACCGCACGACGCGCTTTTTTTCCTGCTCCATCTCCTCGCGATCCATCTGAAGCTGCTTGCGTTCAACCAGGAGCTGCTGGCTCTGCGAAACCAGAGCTTTCCTAAAGCCCTCCACCCGCTGACGCTCCTTCTCCAGCTCCAGCTCCAGGACAGCCGCAGTGCGCCGGTTTTCCACCAGCATGTCTTTATACTTCAGCTCCAGGTCTTTGGCGACGGCAGCCATGTCCTGGTCGAACTGGAGCTTTGCCTCTTGGATCTGCCTTTGAGACTCGCGAGTCCAGATCCAACCTGCCGAGACATGAATATGACAATAAGACAGAAAGTCAACGAGAACGACAAAACGACAAATATAATACGCTTTTAACGGGTTGGGGTTCAATGTGGGTCCTAACCAAAAACCCTTAACCCTTACTACCCCAGGGGTGCTGTATCAACCTTGTGTTTCTGGCCCCAATAATAAAACTTGGGTGTTATGCATGCACTTACGAAAGGCAGCAAGGCCGAGCATCGGCACTAACAGGGCGTAGTTCCATTTTCCTCCGTCCGGTCCTTCAGGCTGTATATTCCATCGTGGCGGCTCGTTCAGGTTGTTCATGGAGATCTCCTGTTTGAACCAGACATAAAGATCTGAAACTCTGAACCATCACTTTGCTTCCACATCCATAGAATCTCCTTGCGATCCCTGCTTGATGTGATCCAGGTGCAGACATTCATTCATTCATTCATTATCTCCCGCTTTATCCTCTATTAGGGTCGCGGTGGGGTTCCCCATGCCCATCCAGGGGAGAACGTCTCGGGCGCTGGGCAGATACACCCAGGACAGGACGCCAATCTATCGCTGGGCACATACTCACACACACAGACACACTCTATATGGGGCAATTTAGAGAACTCAATTAACTTGATCCATGTTTTTGGACTGTGGGAGGAAACCGGAGAACCCGGAGGAAACCCACACGGACACGGGGAGAACATGGAAACTCCACCCAGATGGGGATTCGAACCGGGAATCCCTAGTGCTGAGAGGAGAACGTGCTAAACCACTAAGCCACCGTGCCGCAGGTGCAGACATGTCTTTAAGAAAATAGTTTAAACTTTTTGCACATTATTTCTAAGCCGTTTATCCTCATGGGGCGGCACGGCGACTTAGTGGTTTAGCATGTTCTCCTCTCAGCACTAGGGATTCCCGGTTCGAATCCCCATCTGGGTGGAGTTTCCATGTTTCATGTCCGCGTGGGTTTCCTCCGGGTTCTCCGGTTTCCTCCCACAGTCCAGAAACATGGATCAATAGACAATGTTGTAATAACTGTCAGGTAATTAATGCTTTGTGTGTGTGTGTGTGTGTGTGTGTGTGTGTGAGTTGTGGGAACTCAAGCCAGGTGAGAAAACTGAAGCCGATTGGTTGATGCTTAAAATCACAGTGTGGCGATCACCTTTAGTGTAAAATTATTATTAATCATAATGAAGATTCCCATATTATTAGTTATTGTTGTTGTTTTTTTTTTGCAGTGTCCTCCAAATGTGCACAAAATGGACGGCTAAACGTGTGAGAAAGATCAGGTGAGAACTTTAATAAGAACTTAACATAATTAATATTAGAACTTTATTAAGAATTTTATTAAGAGCTTATGTTTTTATTTGTATATATAATGTTTTTTATAGGCGGCACGGTGGCTTAGTGGTTTAGCACGTTCTCCTCTCAGCACTAGGGATTCCCGGTTCGAATCCCCATCTGGGTGGACGTTTCCATGTTCTCCCCGTGTCCGCGTGGGTCTCCTCCGGGTTCTCCGGTTTCCTCCCACAGTCCAAAAACATGGATCAAGTCAATTGAGTTCTCCAAATTGCCCCATATAGAGTGTGTTTGAGTGAGTGAGTGTGTGCCCAGCGATGGATTGGCGCCCTGTCCTGGGTGTATCTGCCCAGCGCCCGAGACGTTCTCCCCTGGATGGGCATGGGGAACCCCACCGCGACCCTAATAGAGGATAAAGCGGGAGATAATGAATGAAGAGTGTGTCTGTGTGAGTGAGTGTGTGCCCAGCGATGGATTGGCGCCCTGTCCTAGGGTGTATCTGCCCAGCGCCCGAGACGTTCTCCCCTGGATGGGCATGAGGAACCCCCCCCCCCCCCCGCGACCCTAATATAGGATAAAGCAGAAGATAATGGATGGATGGATGTTTATCCTCATTAGTCTTGGAGGTGCTGACCCCAGCACAAATGAGGGGACAGGTGGCCAGACAGCAGAATCAACGCAGATAAACACAATCACATCACTGGACTGCAGGAAGAAACCACAACTCTGACATAAATACGCAGGAGATTCAGGGTTTTTATATAAATTGTAGTTCCTTCATGAAAATGCCTGACCATGTCTAACCGGTTCCTGCTTCGGCTGCATTAAACTGCTAACACAAAGTTAGAAGCACATAATTGTCTAAAATTATATATAGTTTTAAATTCAGTTTTATTAATATCACACCCTTGCTTGGCTTTCCATCGATTATATAAGTTCTCAGCAATATCGTATACATTGGCGATATTAAAGGCTACTTACTACACATATACAAACAGAGGCCGCGTCACAAATGGCACCATGCTACACTAAGAAGCGCTGCCTAAAATACACGAGTCCGTACTATTTAGTTACACTACGTAGTATGATGTAACCGGTTTGGGACGCAACCCTCCTACTACCTACAGTGCTAACGTCAAGTCATTCAAAAGACGAAGCTATTTCGATAACATTCCCTTATTACAAATGCATTCTCTAAGAACTTAACGACAAACGCGGCATTTAGGAATAAAAATGGTTTAGTGTTTTCTTACCTTGAAGTTAAAAAAAAAAAGTTTTAGGCGTAAAGGGCACGTCTTTATTGTCAGCGCTGCATCGCACTCTACGCGGCAAGACGTACCAAGGCAGCGCAGACCACGGTTTTTTATTTTTGTAACGTTTAAATGACACATTTATTCCGATAAATGTTTAAAGGGAAGTGACATTTACGAATTTAGCCGTAATAGAATGACTGTTTTCAGGTTTTGCTACCGTCTTATGTGCATTTCGTCGTAAAGGTCGCCTCCTGTTTTGAAGCATATTGGTACAGTCCGGCAAATATGGATCTCTTAAATGGTACTTTTAGAAAATTAATTTATAAATAATATATTCATTCATTATCTCCCGCTTTATCCTCTATTAGGGTCGCGGTGGGGTTCCCCATGCCCATCCAGGGGAGAACGTCTCGGGCGCTGGGCAGATACACCCAGGACGGGGGGCAATCTATCGCTGGGCACACACTCACTCACACAGACACACTATATATGGGGCAATTTGGAGAACTCAATTGACTTGATCCATGTTTTTGGACTGTGAGAGGAAACCGGAGAACCCGGAGGAAACCCACGGGGAGAACATGGAAACTCCACCCAGATGGGGATTCGAACCGGGAATCCCTAGTGCTGAGAGGAGAACATGCTAAACCACTAAGCCACCGTGCCTCCCTAAATAATATAATCTTTGTAAATAATTTATAAATAATAAATCTATTTTTTTTTATTAAATTTGCAGCTACATTTGTATCTACAATTTTATGTAAATTATTTGACAGAACTTCTAATGATATTAATGGTAGAGCTGGATTTCTTTATTTGGCATATTCTCACGTTACACTTCAAAGTTTTTTTTATAATAATAATAATAACAATAATAATATTTAATTACTAAATTCGGGTGTTTTGTTTAGTCCCATTGCAACAGATGTTTAAAATAAAGCACTAGGCTATGCATTTTGAACCTGTGTATAACAAACTGTGTAGAACGTTTAGAGAAGGCCCTACACCTTCATCATGAATAAAGATCGTTATTCATTCATTATCTCCCGCTTTATCCTCTTCTAGGGTCGCGGTGGGGTTCCCCATGCCCATCCAGGGGAGAACGTTTCGGGCGCTGGGCAGATAAACCCAGGACAGGGCGCCAATCCATCGCTGGGCACACACTCACTCACACAGACACACTCTATATGGGGCAATTTGGAGAACTCAATTGACTTGTTCCATGTTTTTGGACAGTGGGAGGAAACCGGAGAACCCGGAGGAAACCCATGCGGACACGGGTCGAACATGGAACCATGGAGAGGAGAACATGCTAAACCACTAAGCCACCGTGCCGCCTAAAGATCGTTATAAGGTGATTAAACCGTGCCCGGAGCAGTCGGCATCTTTTTATATGGCACCCAGAGAGCAAATGGGTTTAGGTGCCCCAACAGCAACGATCTTTAGTGGAACCAGGAATCGAACCGGGAAACTTGTTTGCAATGGCTGGTTCCATTGGTTCCAATGGCAAGCCTACAGCTGTGCACGAGTGTACATTACTTCAGTCATGTTGGGGCGAGTTTGGTGTGAAAATGGCTGGCCTGCACAGAACCCTGACCTCAGTCTTACAGAACATCCTTTGAGAGGAATTAGAATGACGACTGAGAGCCAGGTCTTCTCATTAAACAAGTGTCCCACCTCACTTTTGCATGAATAGGAAAAAAAATATTCCCAAACACACGTTAAAATCCAGAAGAAAGCCTTCCCACAAACATATATTAACTATGGATTTATAAAAGGATGTTTTCAAAGCCACGGTGGCTTAGTGGTTGGCACGTTCTCCTCTCAGCACTAGGGATTCCCGGTTCGAATCCCCATCTGAGTGGAGTTTCCATGTTCTCCCCGTGTCTGCGTGGGTTTCCTCCAGGTTCCTCCCACAGTCCAAAAACATGGATCAAGTCAACTGAATTCTCCAAAAACTGCCCCATATAGAGTGTGTCTGTGTGAGTGAGTGTGTGCCCAGCGATGGATTGGCGCCCTATCCTGGGTGTATCTGCCCAGCGCCCGAGACGTTCTCCCCTGGATGGGCATGGGGAACCCCACCGCGACCCTAATAGAGGATAAAGCGGGAGATAATGAATGAATGAATGTTTTCAAAGCTTCTGTATGATGTTCTGACATTACAAACACAGATTTCATGATTATATATTTTATTAGGGAAAAAAAACAAACAAAGGAAAAACACATTTTAATTCAGAGGTTAAACCAGGAGGGACGTTTTCTGCTGCGCTCCACTATTCTTTTTTCCTTGTCTGCATCCCGAGGAGTTTCATTCTCGTATAGCACCACCGTCTCCTGCACCGGGGCACCGTGTGGCCGTCCCTCCAAGAGCTCGATCTGCTTCCGTATCTTGGCCGTTTCTCTTTTGATCTTCGCATAGCAGTAGCCGCACATGGTGAACTTCTGCTTCATGTTGCCACACTCCGGACAGGGTTCGATATTCGTCTGAGGAAATAATAAATAATGATGACAATTTTTACATGTATTCATTTCCTATTCTTCATGTCCCAATTAGGTGCTGAATCTTCTTTAATAAAAATCTTCTTGTTGGGAAGCAAGAGCAGCGACTTGCTTCTATGGGATCTTGAATTTAGGACCTTCTAACTGTAGATTAATTACAGTCACACTATTTTAAATATGAAGAAGCCAGTTCTCATAAGCAGGCGATAAACTTTACATAACAGTTTGAACGGACATGAGAGGTAAGTGTGTCCTGGTTATCTATTAAACTTAAGTTTAATAGATAAGTTTATTTTAGTTTAGTAAGGTTAAGTTTATTAAACTTAAGTTTGGGTATTAAGGCAGAAGTTGTGATGGTTCAGAATCAGAATACTTTATTAATCCCCTGGAGGGAAATTAACAGTTTTTACAGATGCTCCATTTGTCACATGAGCACCGCAAATACAACTAAATTCAACTAAAAATACAAAATACCTTAAAACAAAATTGTCAAAGCTCTGACCTCAAAGACTTACCTTCACTTCAATAAGTTTGTTCGGATTCCGTCTTCTGCATCGGTTCACTTCAATAGTGCGTCGTTTTTTGGGCGCCGCCATCCAAACAATGCTGTCCAGGAGACTCGGCTCAGAGCCGTCCTCATTTCTAACGGGCTGAAGTTGAGGCAGAAGGCTGGGCCCGTTTACTGCCAAAGCTGGACCTGAAAAAAAAAAAAAAAAAAAAAAAGATATGCATATTAATATTCAGTTCCAACCCTAACAGCCACAGTCCATACGGTCACTCAATACTGGTATTTAACCTGAGTTTTCTCTTTACATATAATTTAAGAACTTGTTTTCTAATTAAAGGCGGCATGGTGGCTTAGCATGTTCGCCTCTCAGCACTACGGATTCCCGGTTCGAATCCCCATCTGGGTGGAGTTTCCATGTTCTCCCCGTGTTTGTGTGGGTTTCCTCTGGGTTCTCCGGTTTTCTCCCACAGTCCAAAAACATGGATCAAGTCAATTGAATTCTCCAAATTGCCCCATATAGAGTGTGTCTGTGTGAGTGAGTGTGTGCCCAGCGATGGATTGGCACCCTGTCCTGGGTCTATCTGCCCAGCGCCTGAAACGTTCTCCCCTGGATGGGCGTGGGGAACCCCCCCCCCCCACGACCCTAATAGAGGATAAAGCGGCAGATAATGAATGAATGAATGTTTTCTCATTAGGGGCGGCACGGTGGCTTAGTGGTTTAGCACGTTCGCCTCTCAGCGCTAGGGGTTCCCGGTTCGAATCCCCATCTGGGTGGAGTTTCCATGTTCTCCCCGTGTCCACGTGGGTTTCCTCCGGGTTCTCCGGTTTCCTCCCACAGTCCAAAAACATGGATCAAGTCAACTGAATTCTCAAAATTGCCCCATATAGAGTGTGTCTGTGTGAGTGAGTGTGTGCCCAGCGATGGATTGGCGCCCTGTCCTGGGTCTATCTGCCCAGCGCCCGAGACGTTCTCCCCTGGATGGGCATGGGGAACCCCACCGCGACCCTAATAGAGGATAAAGCGGGAGATAATGAATGAATGAGTTTTCTCATTAGTATGAACACAAACATGGCGCATTTTAGTAAATGACATTGAACATGTCTAGTTAACCAGCGAAAGGCCACTGTGTTCCGTACGTATGACCTTGATCTTAATGAAATGCAGATTAATAACAAAGAAAAACTGTCTGCTTTCACGTTACTGATGGAAAAACTAATAAAATCAAGACGACTGAGTGATTTCGCTTTAATGACGTCACCGTGCGCCGTGACCCCGTACGTACAGCTAGCACACACGGCACGCCGTACGGTCACTGTGACGTCGTAGGTCCACGCTTACCCAAACTTCTGTCCAGCCCTAAGGCTTGCATCAAACTCGCTTCCAAACGTTGCAAAGAACAAGCGAGAAACCGCGTGAAAGCAGACGACGCCATGCTGACGGCTCTGTGGACGTTAAGGCTTTTTGCGGCTGGGGCCACACTGAGCATGCGCACACACACGCGCGCGCGTGGATTATGGGGATTGGCGTTCCTGTAAGGTTAACGGGACTACAATTGCGGGGCGAAATTAAAACGCGTTTCGTTTTTTAGCTCTCGGTTTTTTTTTTGTTTTTTTTTTCGTGACGACGATATTAAAACAAATTAATGAAATATTATGATTTAATAACTTATTTCGCATCTGATTGGACGATACCGCGAACGAATTACCCCGCGCTCGACGTCACTTCCTAGTCAGTGAAACAGCAATGGCAGAAAGGGGCTACAGTTTTTCTCTGACCACATTCAGGTATTCCGTTTTTTTACACTCATTAAATGTTTTAAATAGTGTTTCTTCGTCCGATGTGTATTAACAATGCGGGTCTGACGTCTTTTATTGCGATTTTTATAATAACAGGTGAAAGTAAATCCATACAAATTGATGCACAGTCACCGTCCCTTAGCCGGCGTTAACTCCGGTTCAATCCCAAATTGCACCCTGTGCACTTTACGCAAGTGCCCTACGCGCGTGGACTGGCGTGCAATACGAAGTGCAATTCGTATGTACTCCTGCTGTATTTGGGATACGGTGCACATGCGCTTCGGAAAGCACACGATAAAACGTCATACTCGCTCAATTCAAACTGCGTGTATTATCGTCTAGCTGTATTTATTAATGAACTAATTACTTTAAAAAAATCATTTACACTTTAATACTTTAGGAATCTACATGGTTATGTTTGTAAAAAAAAAAAAAAAAAAAAAGGTTTAAATTTCAGGCTTTCACTTTCAGTTTAGCATACATACGTTTGCTGATTCAGTCCCGTCGCTGTTTTTTTTTTATTTAATTTTTTTAAATCTGATTCGTAAAGAATGCGCAGCAAAACAAGCTCTAAACACCTTAGAAAGTTTTATACAATTTTAATGAAAATTAATTTCTTCATTGTGATGTTCATGCATTCATTCATTATCTCCCGCTTTATCCTCTATTAGGGTCGCGGGGGGGTCCCCATGTCCATCCAGGGGAGAACGTTTCAGGCGCTGGGCAGATACACCCAGGACAGGGCGCCAATCCATCGCTGGGCACACACTCACTCACACAGACACACTCTATATGGGGCAATTTGGAGAACTCAATCGACTTGATCCATGTTTTTGGACTGTGGGAGGTAACCGGAGAACCCGGAGGAAACCCACGCAGACACGGGGAGAACATGGAAAGTCCACCCAAATAGGGATTCGGACCGGGAATCCCCAGCGCTGAGAGGCGAACGTGTTGACCACTAAGCTGGGCAGATAGACCCAGGACAGGGCGCCAATCCATCGCTGGGCACACACTCACACACTCAGACACACTCTATATGGGGCAATTCAAAGAATTCAATTGACTTGATCCATGTTTTTGGACTGTGGGAAGAAACCGGAGAACCCGGAGGAAACCCACGCGGACACGGGGAGAACATGGAAACTCCACCCAGGAACCGGGAATCCCTAGGCTGAGAGGCGAACGTGCTAAACCACTAAGCCACCGTGCTGCCTATTTACATTCAATTAACTTGATCCCAGTTGGGGGAAACTCCACCCAGATGGGGATTCGAACCGGGAATCCCTAGCGCTGAGAGGCGAACGTGCTAAACCACTAAGCCACCGTGCTGCCTATTTACATTCAGTGTATGGAATTAGATCGCACGGCTTATTCAGACGTATTGCCCCAAAAAAATAAAGCAGTCGGTTTGCCATGCTTCCAAATTTGTGAGAACAGTTTGGGAGAGACCCTCTCAGTGCACAAGGTGAAGTTTAGTTTACAGCTGGAAGACCTTGACTGGTCTGTATAGTTTCCATATGAGGTCAGTTGTCTTTATCTATGAATTCATTTTTTAAAAAACTTGCATTCTCTTTTTTCAGCCCTTCGGGGAAGCTGGTTCAAATTGAATATGCTCTGGCAGCTGTTGCTGCAGGTGCACCATCGGTTGGAATAAAGGGTATGATGCAACATTCATTCATTCATTCATTATCTCCCGCTTTATCCTCTATTAGGGTCGCGGTGGGGTTCCCCATGCCCATACAGGGGAGAACGTTTCGGGCGCTGGGCAGATACACCCAGGACAGGGCGCCAATCAATCGCTGGACACACACTCACTCACAAAAACACACTCTATATGGGGCAATTTGGAGAACTCAATTGGCTTGATCCATGTATTTGGACTGTGGGAGGAAACCGGAGAACCCGGAGGAAACCCACACGGACACAGGGAGAACATGGAAACTCCACCCAGATGGGGATTCGAATCGGGAATCCCTAGTGCCGAGAGGCCACCGTGCCGCCCTGATACAACATTCACTCACTGGTTATTACATTGGGTTCACATTCTTGTTTCGATACAAATTTCTTTCAGCTCCACTTATTAGTATTAACAAGAACCGCAGTCTTTTGTTTTGTGCTTGCTTCATCAGTTCTAATGTATGTGTCAGAAATATCTTCTTGATGTAAATGAGTTATTTTAAAAGACCTTATCCCTTTGTGTTGCAAACCGATGCATATGTCTTACTTTACATTAATCCACAGCTGCAAACGGTGTCGTGCTGGCAACAGAGAAGAAACAGAAGTCTGTACTGTATGATGAACAGAGTGTTCACAAAGTAGAGGCCATAACCAAGCACATTGGTATGGTGTACAGTGGAATGGGCCCAGATTACAGGTATGATGCAATTACATAAAGTACCGTATTTTCCGGACTATAAGGCGCACCTAAAAGCCTAAAAAATTTTCCCAGAAATCGGACGTGCGCCTCATAATCCGGTGCGCCTTACACGTGTACTGAGTTCCAAAATCTATAAAAGTATTGTTGGGCGACCGGGTGGTGTTTTGTCCCCACATCGCCGCCCTGCTGATCTGTGACTCCATGCGCGCTCATCTCACAGAAAAGCCGAGTGAAGAAAATGAATTGGGAGCTCGCCGTCATTCCGGGAGGATTAAATAAAGAACTCCGACCGCTGGACGTTGGCGTAAACGGGGCGTTTAAAGTAAAGTCGCGGGCAGCGTGGGAGCGATGGACGATAGACGGCGAACACAAGTTTACTAAAACTCGGGAGGCGGCGGCGGGGCGAGTTACGCCACCGTCTGTGAATGGGTTGTGGACGTCCGGGCTGAGGTTTCTGCCGTGACCGTCGTCCGAGCTTTCGCGAAAGCCGGCATGATTGCCTGGCTCAGACTTAGAGATTGATTGATATTGAAATTGCGCAGCTTTTTAATTCAGACACAGAAGACGAGGACTTTGATGGATTTGTGGGAGAAGAGGGATTAAAATAATGTGTGTTTTATCAAGTAGTAGAATAAACTTCAATTATAAATCAGCGTTTTGCATCCTTTACTTTTCTTGTAGATCGTATGTTTTAGCGAGTGCCTTATAATACGCTGCCGTACAGAATAAGTACCGTACAGAAATAGAGTCCCTAATTCAGACTGCGCCTTATAGTACGGTGCGCCTTATACGAGGGTCACATACAGAAATAAACCCCGTAATTCAGACTGCGCCTTATAATACGGTTTTGGTCCGGAAAATGGGTACAAATAATTACGGGAGTAACAATTAATTTATATTGTTATATACACTGTGGTGTGTAAACATATCTGAAACCTTTACCTTCAAAACCAAGATGAATCCACACTATGAATAAACCTTTGTTTACAGTCGTAGATCTAATGATGGTTCATGCAAATGCAGTGTCTGCCCCTCGAGTATAATGTAAAGATAATGACATATTTCATCTTTTTGCAGAGTGTTGGTCAGACGAGCACGAAAACTGGCTCAGCAGTACTTTCTGGTCTACCAGGAGCCTATTCCTACAGGACAGCTTGTTCAGCGGGTGGCTTCAGTTATGCAGGAGTACACACAGTCAGGGTGGGTCCTTCATTAGCTCTCACTGTCTTAAGTTTAAAAACTTCATTATTTATTACAGTAACTAGATACTTTAAATTATAAAAGTACTTTTTGCATGTGTCTTATTTTTGTGTTCTTAAACATAGTGGTGTCCGTCCCTTCGGTGTGTCTCTCTTAATCGCTGGCTGGGATGAAGACCGCCCTTATCTCTTTCAGTCTGATCCCTCGGTAATTGTTTTCTGTAGTTAATTTTCATTATAAGCATCAATAATAAACCAACATGTGAATTTAACTTTCTTTTAAAGGGCGCATACTTTGCGTGGAAGGCCACAGCAATGGGAAAGAACTATGTAAACGGCAAAACCTTCCTCGAGAAACGGTATTGAGATTTTCACATTGCAGCTTGATATCCGAAAATCTTAGATGATGTTTTATTCACCCACAACTCTGTATGGATCTACAGATACAATGAGGACCTTGAACTGGAAGACGCAATTCACACAGCTATTCTAACTCTCAAGGTAACGTGCACTGTTTAAATTCTTTTTAGAAAACCTGCTATTAATACAATGTCAATAACATGCTTGATGTCAACAGGAAAGCTTTGAAGGTCAGATGACGGAAGACAACATCGAGGTTGGAATCTGCAACGAGGCTGGCTTTAAACGACTGACTCCAGCTGAAGTGAAAGATTACTTGGCTGCTATTGCATAATTTTTTTTCCCCCCAAAAACACTGATGTCTCTTGTGGTTGTTTCTTCAAACCTTATTAAAAAAAAAACATGAGTTAAATGGTAGTTTTGTTTGTATTTCTTTTTTACCTAATAAAAATTAAACTATCGAAATACATGCATTTGATTCTTTTCTTTTCTTTTTTTAAATCCTATTGTTATAAGATTACCATTCACATGCTGTTAATCTTTGTAAACAATCTCCACACCCAACTGTGGTCCATAAGATTATGGACTTTGTGCCACTTTTCCGTCAGTACAAATCCTAAATGTTACATTAATCAGAAGCTTTTCACAAATGCAATTGACCTCAAGGTTTTAAAACATTATGTTACGTATTGTGTTTGTTCATGAGAAGTTTATTATCTTTATACTGTGGGACTACATCCATTCATTATCTTCCTCTTAATAACCTACTAGGCTCGTGGGGGGTTCCCATGCCCTTCCAGGAGAGAACACCAGTCTATCGCTGGGCACACTCACTCATACAGAGCACACTATATGGTGCAATTTGGAGTGTTTAATTAACTTTGAATCAGGTGGCACAGTGATTATCATGTTTGCATTATATTATATTGTTTGCATTAAATGCTCAGGGGCGGCATGGTGACTTAGTGGTTTAGCACGTTCGCCTCTCAGCACTAGGAATTCCCGGTTCGAATCCCCATTTGGGTGGAGTTTCCATGTTCTCCCCATGTCCGCGTGGGTTTCCTCCGGGTTCTCCGGTTTCCTCCCACAGTCCAAAAACATGGATCAAGTTAATTGAGTTCTCCAAATTGCCCCATATAGAGTGTGTTTGAGTGAGTGAGTGTGTGCCCAGCGATGGATTGGCGCCCTGTCCTGGGTGTATCTGCCCAGCGCCCGAGACGTTCTCCCCTGGATGGGCATGGAGAACCCCACCGCGACCCTAATAGAGGATAAAGTGGGAGATAATGGATGAATAATTGAATGCATTAAATGCTGAGGATTCCCGGTTTGAATCCCTATATAGGTGGAGGTTCCACGTTCTCATTCCCAAAAACTCCCAAAAACATCAGACAACATCCTTTAATCCTCTATTAGAGGATTAAGTGGAAAAATAATGGATGGATAGATGGAATCCTACACATTTTAATCCCAAGCATGGAATTCTAAAAATGGAATTCTGAAAACTCCACCCATATTGGGATTCGAACGTGCTAATACCCACTAAACCACCGTGCCACCGGGAGTACAGCCAATAACCAGTTAAATCTGCTTTTCTTTCTGTAATTATTTAGTTTTCCATTAAACACCGTCCTCTCCTGTAGAGCTGTGCGGATCGATACAAATATCGATAATATCGATACCAACGATGGTATCGGTATTGAACAATACTTGCGTAAAAAGATCGATACTCAAGTTTTTTGTGTGTGAAAATTCCTTTTTTATTGTTTTGCCTAAGAACAATTCTATTTGAAAAAAAGAAACAAAGAAAGAAAAAACTGTCTAGTGAGGGGAGCATTTTTACTTTATATTCGTATTGTCGTTTCTCCTTTTGTACCTCAAAAATATATATTTTCCTCACGTTAAAGCAATCTTTGTTTTATTACTGTTCCATTGTTTCTAAACAAAGATGTTGATTGGGATACATTATTTTGTTGTCACCTAAAATGTTTGGCGAAATTCTATACTAGGTCTTTTGGATCAATGAATCTTAAATATTAAAAAGTATCGGTATCGAATATCGCGATATCGGCCCTGTATTTACTTGGTATCGCACAGCTCTACTCTGCTGTCTTTTGCGCCCTGGCTTCGTTTAAGTAGGGCTGCGTGAGTGGGCGTGGTCAGAAACACGCCAATCACAACCGGCAGCGCTTCCTCGCGAAACGGCGCGCCAAAAAACACGACCGGCGCTCCTTTCCGAACGAAATCCCTTCGCCGGCCTGAGGTAAACGTTTCTGCGTGAGATCGTGACGCCCACGACTTCATTAAATCGCCCTCGTTGACGGTGAACCATCCCACCCGATAAAACGCGTCGTGGTAAAGCGAGGTGAGTGTGGGACCGTTTCGACACGGGGTCTAGGTCGCGTCTCGGCGGCGGCGAGCGTGTCGGCGTCGTGCTTCGGGCCAGCGTGACCGTTGAGTGACGTTTGTGGCGCCAGAAATCAAGGAGGGGAGTGGGAGGCGCTGACACGGAGCTCCGGAGCGGCGCGGGGTTTTTTATATTTATAAATGCATAGATTTGAATTAAAGCCATAAACATGGTGATGTTACGCAGCGGCGGCGGCGGCGGCGGCGGTTCCGAACGAAGGCGGCGAGACGTCGACATGGACTCCAGCGCCGAGTTTCTCTCTCTGAGGCGATCGGCGAGAAAGTCGGCGCGGCTAAGCGGCGGCCTGGATGACAGCTACAGCAGCACCGAGAACAACCCGCCCAACGTGAGTCTGCCGCCTGCTTTCTATCCCCCGACGCTGTTATTATATTATTTAAAAAAAAAATACTATTTATAACTGCCGTGTGCATTTAAACCGACTGACTCAACGGAGTGGCTAGCGGTGTAGCCACGGTGTAGCTAACTAGGTAGCCAGGTTGACATGTTTACACAAACGTTATAAACATTATCTACCGTAACCCATTCGCTATTAAAGTTTGTTCATGTAAATTAGTAATAACGGCAGTTTATTTACTCAGTGAAACGAGCTCTGTGTCGTTGCACCGCATAAATAATGCTGTTTAAGTCTTGTGATGTAAACATAGCAGGCGTTTAAATAAGTTACTTATGTTTATGAAATAGGTTCATAATAAATGCTTCTTGGTCAGACACTGAATGTTTAAGAGATTATTTCAGAATGAATTAGTTCAGCACTTAGAGCTGCAAGACAGACATGGGGTGGATATATTTATTTATTCGTTCATTCATTCATTACCTTCCGCTTAAAACCTCTACTAGAGTCATGGGGAGGGGCACACAAACACGCCATATTGGGCAATTTGGAACATTCAATTTACCTTGAATCTATGTCTTTGGAATGGTGGAGGAAACCAGAGAACCCAGAGGAAACCTATGTGGACAACATGGAAACTCCACCCAGATTGGGATTCGAACCTCCCCAGCACTGAGATGTGGAATAACAGTGCCACACAGAGTGTATATATATATATGTGATAACGAGGAACCTGTCCTCCATATTTAACACACCCGTGCAGGAAGACATACATATATACACACACTATTAATGTAAACACACCTGCCCGGGGTGCTCCACAGCTCTTTACAGGGTGCCCAGGGTTCAATTGGGGTTAGGTGACTTGCCCCAGGGTACTTTAGCCCTAGTACCTGTTGTGGGACCGGGAATTGAACCCGGGACTTTCAGTTCACAAGGCTGGTTATTTAACTACAAGCCTACGTCTGCCCCAGAAAAGCCTGCACCTCCCTAATGTGAAGTTAAAAAGGAAAAGCTTTCAGTTTTTCCATTTTCTTTTTTGTTATTATTTTTTTATATGTTTATTTTTATTATATATATCATATATATATATAAAGGAAGAAACCTGGTTTCCTTTGTGCTCGTTCCGGTATTTAAAACACACTGATTAATATGTTTCAGGGATACTTACCTGTGAAGAAGCAAAACAGTATCAGAAAAGTTGGCATGAGGAACAAAGGCATAGCAGATAAACAGTCTGTAACTTTTGCCGATTCGAGTGAGAAACTGAGCGTGTCTCCTCAGAAGGAGGAAAATGATGTATCACACAAAAGGTACAGTCTTTTTTTTGTTAATAAATAAAATGCATTTCAAAACACAAGTCACTTATTCGTCTGTTGTTCATTAGAAAATCTCCTAGACTGCAGAAAGATGAGAAGTCTGGTGATGAGATGAACAGTGGGTGTCACTTTTAAACATCACTTTACAGTTTATAGGAAACCCTCTGCAGATTTGTGAGAGAACATGTTCTCCGTTCTGTATTTTAGAAGAAATGAATTTGGTTTCATCCTCGGAGAACTTTCGCTCGCGGTTACGGGAGCGCAAGGTGGACGTCGGCGTGAGACGCAGCTCCAGAATCAACAGATATAAGTTTGATGCCCGAGATCAGTCGGTCCTTTATGATCGACTCATCACCAAGTACGTACATCTCTCGTTGCCATTTGCACTGTTCATGTTCACATAGTGCTTTTAGCTATTAGGGCATTATTAAAGAATTATATAGAAGAAAATTCGCTAAGCATTTTGCGTTCCAAACCTATTTTTAATGTTAAATGTGGCAGACATTTGGGATGGGCAGAATTTAAACGGTGCAGAAACTAAAGCTATTCTTTAAAAAGCTTTGTTTTTTGCTTTCAGCACCGCAGAGGCTGTTCTCCAAAAAATGGACGATATGCAGAAAATGAGACGAAGGCTGAGGAGCAGAGACTCTAATGACGAGGTAGGGACCATCATGTACAGTAAGTGGGTGCAGCTACATTGTATTTCATTCATCTCTTTGAAACCGTAGGATCTTAGGCGGTACACCGGATCAAAGAGAAAGAGGACATCACCATCACCTGGCAGAACAGACGAGGAGAGCGCTCATGAGCCACAGAACGGGCACGACGGTGAGCGCTGTTAGATTCACACCATGTTTCCAGAGTTGCAGCTGTTAATGAAATCCATTCTGAATTCGACTTTAGTAATTATTACAAAGACACAGAGCCTTTGTTGTATTTCTAGAATACACTGATCATGAAGAAGATAATGAAGATGGAGAGGGGACGGTGGAAGAGGAAGATAATGATGAAGCTGATGAAGACGACGATGATGACGACGACGATGATGATGACGACGAAGAGGAAGAAGACAACCGTAAACGCTATGAGCTCAGACAGAGGAAGGAAGTTGTTCGTTATCAGGCTCCTCTTGATGGTACAGCACATCATTAATACATAATAATGGGCTTAATTATGTGTAGCATTCTATTTGCCAAATAAGGACGTGTGATTCGGCACACCGCGGAACATGTTTAAACTGTTCTAGAGTCCGGTGTCTATGTGCTTTACACCACTGTTGCTTACATTTGACATTGTGCTTGATATATTAGAACTTTGCATTATGATGTGCTGATAACACATTTTAATCTTTTTTTTTTTTTCTGCAGAACCCAGAAAGCAGAGTTTATTTTATTCCAGACACTCCGCCCCAACCAGAAGAAGATACTCTTTCAGCGCCACAGGGCCATGCAGTCCGTACAGTAGACGCAGAAGCAGCAGGTCAACTCTTTACACTATGCAGTTCTTACTTACTGGGTTATTTCTCATTGTACTTTATATCAACTTCACCTACCATATGGATGCACTTTGTAGATTTACACTTACAGATTGTAGCCCATCTTTGTTTTCTAATAATCAGGACCCCCACAAAGCATGTACTATTTGGATAGGAGAGGATTTTAAGCACCGTAGTGTCATTGGCATGTTTGTGTTGTGTTAGTGTGTGTTGTCCTGATTTAACCTGATCAGTAATGCTGCTAAAACGTATTAGAACATTGTACGTTGACTTACATCTTTAACTGTTACAACTGTAATCTGTAAATTATTTAAAAGGTTGGAAAGTACAAAAAGCTTAAAGTAACAAATTTCTGAGTACAGATGTGTCCTTGGTACTGGTACAATGGTCCAAAGTTCTGTGGCAATTTACAATATTAAAATTGCATGTCCAATTTTTAAAGTTCACTAGGCTTTATTTCTTTAATCTTTAGTAACACAATATTTTGAAATCTGTATTTGGCTGCAGTGTTGAAAGGCTTGGTCTTGAAGGGTAAGAGAAATGTTTAATATCCACTTTAGGATCACTGGTAATGGGAGTGTGTGTGTGTTTGTGTGAGGGGTATTTAGTGGTGTCAGATTAACCAGTAGTGGTGGTGAGGTTTTGGGAAACTTTTTTTATTTTTTTTTAATTTATTGCACAGAGCTTTGAACTATAAACAGTGAACTCGTTACTGCACAAAATCATTTATAAAGCACCTGAATTTCTGGTTGGGTTTAATTGTGTGGATTCCCCCGCTCTCCAGACGAAGGCACGCCATCCATAGCAGCGACTCGACCTCGTCGTCATCTTCGTCCTCAGATGACGAGAAATTTGAACGACGGAGAACTAAGAATCGGAATCGATCGACAAACCGGTGAGAGCGGACTGAAATGATCGAACTCGTTACGACATAAACAGAACCACTTGGTTCACCTGTAGATTAAAATTGTTGTAAAAAAACAACAACTTTTGTTGTAGGTGCCTTCCGTTAAACTTCCGGAAAGAGGATCTGCTGGGACACCACAAGGACAGAATGAAGATCGGCGCCAGTCTCGCTGATGTTGATCCCATGCAGATTGACCAAACTGTAAGCTGTTAAGGAATAATAGAAATGATGAAACGCATTGATTGATGTTTGCATGTCTAATCAGTGCAACCAGGTTGTTTACTGCTCAGTTCATATAAAATGTCCTTTCAATTAAAAAGCTGGAATTTAATGGCAGTGTTCCATTTATTTAATATGTTTATCGAGCACATGTTAATTTCACAGAGGTTAATATTTTGTCTCTAGGTTCGCTTTGACAGCATCGGCGGTCTGAGTAGACACATTTCTGCTCTGAAGGAGATGGTGGTGTTTCCGTTGCTTTACCCTGAAGTCTTCGAGAGGTTTAAGATTCAGCCGCCAAGGTAAGTTAGTAGAGGGAGATTTGTTTAAAAAATCTGTCAGGCTTTGATTACACGACGTCACTACCTTTTTACATGATAAGATGATTAAAGAACGATAAGATTAGAAGACAATTTCAAATGTTAGAGCTGGGGATAAAACTCATGTCTGTAAAGTGCTATTGTTATGAAATTGGTTAACCACTAGATGAAACTGATTGTTCTTATAAATGTGTGTTTTTAGAGGCTGTCTGTTCTATGGACCTCCTGGAACAGGGAAGACCCTTGTGGCTCGGGCGCTTGCCAATGAGTGCAGTCAGGGTGAGAAGAAAGTGGCCTTCTTTATGAGGAAAGGTGCTGATTGCCTCAGTAAGTGGGTTGGAGAGTCGGAGAGACAGCTACGCCTGCTTTTCGATCAGGTACATTTATCTGTGCTCTTTTTTTTAACATTAAAAATTTATTTTATTTATATTATTATTTATTGCTTATATATATATATATATATATATATATATATATATATATATATATATATATATATATATATATATATATATATATTATTATTATTATTATTATTAGCAGCATTATTAATATTATTAATATTACTACTACTATTTATTGTTATTGCTATTATTACTATAGTTATGTTATTATTATTATTGTCATTACTGTTACTATTTAATTCGCATTTACATTGCCTTTCATTGTCACTACATAATCATAGTATTTAAACTTTTTTTACTGTTAAATTCCGTTACATCACACTGGATTTCACTTTCTTGTTTTATGTCATAAATGTCTGTAACCGTGGGGCAGCGAGGAACGTAATTTCGATTACTTTTTATGTATAGAACATGTGAAGGAATTGACAATAAAGCCTACTTTGACTTTGACTTTGAGTTCAGAAGATCTCAATTTCCCCTTGTGTTTTTTTTAAAAGGCTTATCAGATGAGACCCTCCATTATATTTTTCGATGAGATCGATGGAATCGCCCCTGTTCGATCCAGCAGACAAGACCAAATCCACAGGTCTGTTTCAGTTTTTTTTTTTTTACATGTGTATGCTCAAATTTGTTATTATCTGTGTTTTACTTATTAATTTATCCTGGTTTAAACCCTAATATGTATATGTGATCTTTTTACTTGTACTGAATTTCTGTATCTGATATACTTATAGAATTTTCACAAAGCACTTACAAAGAAATTAATATTATGGATGATTATTAAATACATATAATCTCTTTTGTTCACAGCTCCATCGTGTCCACACTGTTGGCTTTAATGGACGGGCTGGACAGTCGGGGTGAGGTGGTGGTTATCGGCGCCACCAATCGACTGGACTCCATAGATCCCGCATTAAGACGACCGGGACGCTTTGACAGGGAATTCCTCTTCAACCTCCCTGATCGGGAGGTGTGTCTGATTTACTAAACCCCACGAAAATGGGCAAAACCAACATGGAACAGACAACTAAATGCTGTCGCTACTTTAATGATCTATAACTAGATTATATTATTATATTATTTTATTTCCACATGATTACAGTGTTTATTGATTTGTGCAAACACTAAGAGTCTTTTTTTTTTTTTTTGTAGGCTCGTAAAGACATTCTGAAGATTCACACGAGACAATGGAATCCACAGCCATCTGATGCTTTTCTAGAGGAACTGGCTGATAAATGTGTTGGTGAGTTTCTGTTATTGACATTAGCCATCCAGGTTAATATACAGAATCATTCACCGTGTCAGCAGCCTTAGATGTTCAGTTCCAAATTCACACCATGTTGCCAGAATCAAGTTTTTAATAAAAAAAATCATATTGGGTTCCAGTCCCTTTCATAACTAATTTAAAATTGGAAACGCGTCTGATTTTGAGAATTTCGTTACACTTCCTCTCCAGGTTATTGCGGCGCCGACATCAAAGCGGTGTGTGCTGAAGCTGCCCTGTGTGCCCTCCGGCGCCGATACCCCCAGATCTACTCGTCTTCGCAGAAACTACTCCTGGACGTATCCACCATCAGCGTGGAGGGTCGGGACTTCTTGTCCGCCATGACGAAGATCGTCCCTGCTTCCCAGAGAGCCGTGGCCTCGCCGGCCAAAGCCCTGACTCCAGTGATTCAGCCACTGCTGGCGCAAACACTCAGCTGTGTCATGGACGCCCTGAAGAAGGTCTTCCCTCATGTGGAGCAGGGAATCAAACAGAAGAAGGACAACGGTATCCCAATTATGATGATTGCTTGATATTTATATAACTTTTTTTTTTTTAATTCTAGGATCAAAATATATACAAGTGCATATCTAGTGTTTCCCTGATTGTTTAAAGCATGTCTGTGATGTTGTCCCCTTCCATTAGCTGCTGCAGCTGGTATTTTGGATGACCTGCTGCAGAGTGATGAGGACAACACGTCTACCTGCACCAGCAACCCTGCGCAGATGAATGCGGGTCCGGCCAGCACATTCCTCCACCTAATCAGGTCAGTAAACTAGCGATGTGGACAGATAGTATTCTTTCTGGTAATTGGTTCATTTTCATGCTTTTGATTATTTTATTTGTTTGTGATGTAGAAGTGCCGCCCAGCAGCCGACCACATTTCGACCCAGGTTGCTGCTCTGTGGCGACGCAGGCTCAGGTCAGAGCACACACCTGGGTCCGGCTGTGCTTCACACACTGGAGAAGTTTACGGTCTATACGCTCGACATGGCCGTGCTTTTTGGAGTCAGCACCACTAGCCCCGAGGAGGCCTGTGCACAGGTACGACATCTTCAAACAGTGCTGAACGTGGCATGATGTAGAGACATGTATATTGAGATTAATGATGTGCATTATTATTTGTTTTATCTTTATCCAGCTGTTTTGCGAGGCTAAGAGAACTGCCCCCAGCATCTTGTATATTCCTCACCTGCAGCGTTGGTGGGACACCGTGAGCTCAGCCCTCAGGGCCACCTTCATTAGCCTACTTCATGACATTCCCTCATTTTCCCCCATTCTCCTACTGGCCACCTGCAGTATGCCTTATGACAGCCTTTATGCAGAGGTGTGTATGATCTCCATAGTCTGTTTTTTTTTATTATTATTAATGTTATAATTAGGGCTGTATTCATCTAAAGATTTTCATAGTCGAATCTGATTCGTCAGATTTTCCCTATAGTCGACGAATCAGTTAAAATTTCACCACAAGATGGCGCTAAGGGCGTAGTTTTTAAAAAATATATTTTTTTTATATTTTACTTGTTTTTCTAACAAAAGAAAACCTTTTTTTTCTAAAAATTAGGATGATTTTATTTGACAAAAGGCTATATATATAACGAAAACAAAGACATTTCATGTAAAAACTAATGCTTAGCAGCAGCCATGGGCGCCCCCATGTGGTCAAAATGGTACATTCGACTATGAGGTTCATAGTCGACTACGGTTCTCCGAATCGAATCAGTGAATATTGCAGCTCACCCCTAGTTTTAATTATGAACCTTACTTCAGATCCCCACTGAGTCGTTTAAAGTGAAATAAATCATAATGGTTAATAAGGGTCACTGATTAAGGAGAGTTTTGATGATGCTCTTCTGTGTGTGGTGTTGCTTCAGGTGCAGGATCTCTTTCGTATAGAGTATGGAGAGGTCTTTAATGTACCACTTCCAAGCAAAGAGGAGCGGCGCAAGTTCTTTTCGGATATCATTTTGAACCAAGCTGCAAAACCCCCTGGATCTAAACGAAAAACAGGTACTTGTAAACAAATGAAGGCACGGTTTTTCATAGATGGCAATCTTGGCGACGGCGCCGTCAGTTGTGTGTTAGATCTCAAATGCATTTTGTATGATTTTTGTTCTTAGTGCTGCGAGCACTGGAGGTTTTACCGGTGGCTCCTCCATCTCCTCCACGCCAACTCACTGAACAGGAGACTCACAAGCTGGAGGAGCAGGAGGAGGACACCCTCAGAGAACTTCGCCTCTTCCTGCGGGACGTCACCAATCGCCTCGCTCAAGACAAGCGCTTTAAAGCCTTCACCAAACCGGTGGATACAGAGGAGGTCTGAACATCTCAAAGTCTTTAGTTTATTAAATTTAGGTTATAAATAGTCTGTAGCCCTGTATTAAAACCTGGTCATGAGTTTCATTATTGAATGTGGGTCCTTTTATTTATTTATTAATTACCTGAAAAATGTTCCTTTAGGGACTCCAGGTTCCTCTCACATTCCAAAGACATGTTGATGTGTATATTATAGACACCAAATTGCATGTGACTGTATGTGTTTGGATTCTGCAGGTTCCAGATTATGCCACGGTTATTAAGCAACCCATGGACCTCTCCACGCTGCTCACTAGAATCGACCTGCACCAGTACGCCACAGTGAAGGACTATCTTCATGATGTGGATCTCATCTGGAAAAATGCTCTAGAGTACAATCCGGATAAAGATCCCTCGGGTAAAGTGGAGATGAAGGAATGCTCGCACAATTGATTCCTTAATTAAACTCGAGAATAAGAATGGAGCTGGCTGATGAGGTTGCGATGTAGTACTAGTAGAGACTGTAGTTTGTGCTGAGTGGTTCGTTAATGTGTTTCAGATCGCTTGATCCGACACCGTGCCTGTGCGCTCAAGGACACGGTTCATGCCATCATCAAAGATGAACTTAATGAAGACTTCGAGAAGATGTGTGTGGAGTTAAAGGAGTCGCGTCTGAAAAGAGGTTCCCTTCTGATTTATATCTCTTCATATTCTAGGGTTGTAGGGGGGGATACACTCAGGTTAGTGTGCTAATCCATCGCTGGGCACGCAGACACATTATATAGGGGCTATTTCATAGCGGCCAGGTAACAGAGTGAGGGGGAGGGGTTCTGCATTATTACTTCATTGATATAGCTCTGTCTTGTGTGGTCAAATTGTCTAATTTTGGTTCCTAAAAAAATATTTTTTAGGTTGCACATCCTCAAAGTTTACGCCTTCATACTACCATGTACTACCAAAGGTCACGGCATCAGCAGAACCCAAGACAAATGATTCCTGCCTCCCAAAAGATGATGTGCCTGTTCCAGTCACTGTGTCCACCCCAAAACAACCCGGTAATGAGCTTTAAACCTTAACCACAATTAAACAACACCACAGTTGATTCTAGTATTTCCTTCTTACTTCTCTAATTATTTCACTAAAATGAATCACATCCACTTTAGAAAATTAGTGGATTAGGATTTTTTCCCTCCCCCCTTTACATGCATTCAATTAAAGAAACATTAGCATAAATGGTGATCCGTTATGGTTGTTGGTCCTGGTTTAATTACCCAGTGGACAGACCACTTCTTGTATGGACTCTGTGTGAATTTGCATGTTTGCTTCTTCCCACTGATCAGGTGTTTGTGTCTAACCTGTAATGTACTGCTCCCTGTTGAGTGCTGGGATAGGCTTAAGAATGTAACTTTGATCACTTATTAAAATTGTATTTATTTTTTTTAAAGCTGCACAGAAGAAAAGGAGACGCAGAAGACTGTGGAGCAACGGCCTCGTGCGCAAAAAGAAGTACTCCCAGTCCCAACAGAAAGAGACAAACGGTGCCGAGTCGGATGACGAGGAGGAGGAAGAGGAGGAAGATGAAGAGGAGAAGTCAACCGAGAACCATGAGACCGACAAAAATTCGGAGTCGGAACCGATGGACGTGGAGAACAATGAAATTGACCTCGCTTCAGCCGAGGAGAGAGATAAACCCGGTGCTCCGGCCGGAGAGAATGGACATGTCAGCAGTGAAGAAGGGCTCCAAAGTGCCGGTTCCTCAACGGGTGAGGGTCAGAACAGAAAAGCGACTCCTAATGGAGGCGGTGATGAAGCCATGGAGATGCCAGCAGAGGGCACTGATGAGAGGAGGACCGAACAGGGTGCTGAGGAAGATGCAGGGCAAGGTTGGACATGACATCTCTAAATAAACATATATATAATGTTCTGTGCTTCATCAAACACCAGCACGTAATTATTACAGCTTGTCTTCTGCACTGCTCTGCATCTTATTTTTTAAAGATAAGGGGATAAGACGCTTGACCAGAGGTCAGAGGGTGCAGGCTCAGCAGCAGCAGCAGCTTCTAGATGTTGACGCTGCCATGAAAATCCTGAGACAGAAGAGCCAGCCTTTAATCGTGGAAAATAATAAACTAAAGGTACGTCTCAGGTCATTCAACATCCCCTTATACACTTGTATGGATTACAGTCTCAACACAGTTCAACCTCAGCTTTCACTCCTCAGGGAAGCCTTACTGCAAGGTGTCATCGAGGTTTATATGTTTAGGCGCTTGTTCACGCTAAAATCTGGGCCTTCCCCAAACTGTTGCCACAGAGTTGGAAGCATGCGCTCGTCCAAATTGCAAGAAAACATTCAAAATAAATTGTAGTTGCTTTTATTTAAGTAGCTCTGGTGGACATACTGTGTAACAGCACCACTCATAACTATTCATTCATTCATTATCTCCCGCTTTATCCTCTATTAGGGTCGCGGTGGGGTTCCCCATGCCCATCCAGGGGAGAACGTTTTGGGCGCTGGGCAGATACACCCAGGACAGGGCGCCAATCCATCGCTGGGCACACACTCACTCACACAGACACACTCTATATGGGGCAATTTGGAGAACTCAATTGACTTGATCCATGTTTTTGGACTGTGGGAGGAAACCGGAGAACCCGGAGGAAACCCACGCGGACACAGGGAGAACATGGAAACTCCACCCAGATGGGGATTCAAGCCGGGAATCCCCTGCGCTGAGAGGAGAACATGCTAAACCATTGTGCCACCTCAGAATGAATGTTAATAAAATCGATACAGTGATTCAGACCCTGTTTCCACTGACAGGAGCTTTTAGACCGAGTGGTGAGGAAGACCGAAGGCTACGAGGTGGATCGACTAGAGAAGCTTTATGCTCTCTTATGCCAGAGTATCTATAGACACCGGAGAGATTACGACAAGACTGCACTTATACAGGTATTGTATGATTTAAAAAAAATTTTTTTATTTTTTTTTTATTTTTTTTATTTTACATTTATGTACCAATATTTCAAACTCAGCTGAGCTGAATACTTTTTTTGTTTTTTCTTTGCAGGAAATGTCAAAGGAGGTGGATGATTTTTCCTAAACGTTGCAGGGTTTTTGCCGTTCGTACTGCGAAAGCAAACCTAGATTCTATTTTACTACGGTGTAAACATACAGATGTGAATGTATATTAATCATTTCTTGTGATATATTCATGTATTCAATTAAAATATACATCATTAGTTCTGGTGCCTTCGTGGTGGATATCAAGCTTAATTTAAAGTCAGTCAAAGTCGGCTTTATTGTCAATTCCTTCACATGTTCTATACATACAAAGTAATCGAAATTACGGTCCTCGCTGTCCCCACGGTTACAAGACATTTATGACATTTAGACATAAAACAAGAAAGTGAACTGCAGTGTGATGTAACGGAATTTAACATTCATTCATTCATTCATTATCTCCCGCTTTATCTTCTATTAGGGTCGCGGTGGGGTTCCACATGCCCATCCAGGGGAGAACATCTCGGGCGCTGGGCAGATAGACCCAGGACAGGGCGCCAATCCATCGCTGGGCACACACTCACTCACACAGACACACTCTATATGGGGCAATTTTGAGAATTCAATTGACTTGATCCATGTTTTTGGACTGTGGGAGGAAAGCGGAGAACCCGGAGGAAACCCACGCAGACACAGGGAGAACATGGAAACTCCAAAAGTTTAAATACTATGATTTTGTAGTGACAATCAAAGGCAATGTAAATGCAAATTAAATAGTAACAGTAATTATTATAATAATAATAATAAACAACAGGTTTTGGGCTGCTGACATCTTTAACTCTGTTCTCGATGGAATGCTCGGAGTAAATGAGCGTGTGGTGGGAGGAGCCAAAGCACTGAGTGGGGGGGGGGGGAATTGATTCCCTTCATCTCAATTATTTTATCTGTTTTATTGAATCTGCTGAATTTAAAACCTCATACAGACTTCTGGAATCAGCTTGGAGTTTAATTCCTTAAAGACAATTAATTCATCCTTAACGACAAACGAGCAGTTTTTACTAAAGTATTACAGTAATTATTACCTTCACAGGCGGTGCAGATGTTCTAAACGAAAGCCTGATTTTCAGATAAAAATATAATTATAATTTAGCACGTTCTCCTCTCAGCACTAGGGATTCCCGGTTCGAATCCCCATCTGTGTGGAGTTTCCATGTTCTCCCCGTGTCCGCATGGGTTTCCTCCGGGTTCTCTGCTTTCCTCCCACAGTCCAAAAACATGCATCGAGGTCAATTGAGTTCTCCAAAATCCACCCATATAGAGTGTGTCTGTGTGCACTAGGAGTTTCCACGTTCTCCCCGTTTCCGCGTGGGTTTCCTCCGGGTTCTCCGGTTTCCTCCCAGTCCAAAAACGTGGATCATGTCAATTGAGTTCTCCAAATTGCCCCATACAGAGTGTGTGTGTGTGTGTGAGTGAGTGTGTGCCCAGCGATAGGTTGGCGTCCTGTCCTGGGTGTATCTGCCCAGTGCCCGAGACGTTCTCCCCTGGATGGACATGGGGAACCCCCCCCCCCCCCCTAGAGGATAAAGAAGAAAGTGGAAGATGATGGAACACACTAAAAGCGTGCGAAGTATATGATTCCACAATAAATAACATGAAACTTAAAATACTTTGCTCTCTATAAAAAAATTTTTTAATCTTGTCAAAATCATGAATGCTACAACTCTGAACACGCTGCCAAAAAAACATTAAAAAAACATTAAAAAAACATTTAAAAAATGAAATTAAACCTGCCCTCCTCATGCAGCGTTCAGAGGCCGCCAGGATTTCCTCAAAGTCAAAGCCCACTTCAGCCGAACAGGATACACACTGATGGAGCACACCAAGGACGGCACGGTGGCTTGGTGGTTTAGCATGTTCTCCTCTCAGCGCTAGGGATTCCCGGTTCGAATCCCCATCTGGGTGGAGTTTGCATGTCCTCCGCGTGGGTCTCCGCCGGGTTCTCCGGTTTCCTCCCACAGTCCAAAAACATGGATCGAGTCAATTGAGTTCTCCAAATTGCCCCATATAGAGTGTGTCTGTGTGTGCGGACGCGGGGAGAACATGGAAACTCCACCCAGATGGGGAATTCGAACCGGGAATCCCTAGTGCTGAGAGGAGAACATGCTAAACCACTGTGTGTTAGTGTGTATCCTGAAGCGCTAGGGATTCCCGGTTCGAATCCCCATCTGGGTGGAGTTTCCATGTTCTTCCCGTGTCCGCGTGGGTTTCCTCCGGGTTCTCCGGTCTCCTCCCACAGTCCAAAAAACATGGAACAAGTCAATTCATTCATTCATTCATTCATTATCTTCCGCTTTATCCTCTATTACGGTCGCGGTGGGGTTCCCCATGCCCATCCAGGGGAGAACGTCTCGGGCGCTGGGCAGATAGACCCAGGACAGGGCGCCAATCCATCGCTGGGCACACACTCATTCACACAGACACACTCTATATGGGGCAATTTTGAGAATTCAATTGACTTGATCCATGTTTTTGGACTGTGGGAGGAAACCAGAGAACCCGGAGGAAACCCACGCGGACACGGGGAGAACATGGAAACTCCACCCAGATGGGGGATTCGAACCGGGAATCCCTAGCGCTGAGAGGAGAACGTGCTAAACCACTAAGCCACCGTGCCGCCGGAACAAGTCAATTGAGTTCTCCAAATTGCCCCATACAGAGTGTGTTTGTGTGCGGACGCGGGGAGAACATGGAAACTCCACCCAGATGGGGATTCGAACCGGGAATCCCTAGTGCTGAGAGGAGAACATGCTAAACCACCGTGTGTTAGTGTGTATCCTGAAGTGGGCTTTGACACCCCCCCCCCCCCCCCCGATTAAATACTGTAAATCCTGGCGGCCTCTGAACGCTGCATGAGGAGGGCAGGTTGTGGCTGCCTCACCCCGCGGCTCGCGCGCTCATTTGCGTCCTCATTTGCGCACGAAACGATCAAAGGGACCGACAGAGCGAGCGCGCGACGCCGCAAACTTCAGAACAACCGTTGAGGAAAAAAACAAAAAAATACAAAACAAAAAAAACAAAAAAAAAGCGGGCGTGGAGTCGCCTGGCGATGACGTCGACGCGCAACACATTGACAGCACGGACGTCTGATCATTAAAAAAAAAAAAAAAAAAAAAAAAAAAAAAAAAAAAAAAGAAAAAAGAAAAGTGGCATTAAAAATGCGCTCCAAATAAAAAAGCGCGCCGCTCCTTCGACACATGCGCGGGCCGTGTGCGGGCCGGTCGGCGGCGGCGTCCCTACACGAAGCCGGGCGTGCGAGCGGGGCCGTGTGTCCAGGGTCCGCGGGCTCGAGTCCCGCAGAAGCGAAACGGCGCAGCGCGTTAGCCTTTTAGCTTAGCATAGGCGCGGAGCTCAGCGACTCGTCCGATCTCAGATCGGTGATCGATCTCCCGGTGAGTTCGCCTTCTCAATGCGATCGTTACGTTTCTTTAACGCGGCTTTTACAACATGAGCTCTGTCTGTTTTTTTTATTATTGTTATTTATTATTATTTTATTTAATCCTCTACAAGTTCCTTCATATTCATCACCATGATTTACCTCCGAAGTGCACGAGCTCACAGAACCAACTTCTACAAACTCTCCACCCAGCCATCATCCTCCGCTTTTATCCTCTATTAGGGTCTAAAAGGTTCCCCATGCCCATCCAGGGGAGAACGTTTCGGGCGCTGGGCAGATACACCCAGGACGGGGCGCCCATCCATCACTGGGCACACACTCACACGTTCTATATGGGGCAATCTGGAGAATTCAATTGCACCCAGATGGGGATTCGAACCCGGAATTCCCCAGCGCCGAGAGGCGAACATGCCAAACACTAAGCCACCCTGTGCTGCAAACTTTATTCGGCCTTCGGTAGGCTTAGTGGTTTAGCATGTTCTCCTCTCAGCGCTAGGGATTCCCGGTTTGAATCCCAATCTGGGTGGAGTTTCCATGTTCTCCCCGTGTCCGCGTGGGTTTCCTCCGGGTTCTCCCGTTTCCTCCCACAGTCCAAAAACATTAGATCAAGGTCTGTTGATTTCTCCAAATTGCCCCATATAGTGTGTGAGTGAGTGTGTGCCCAGTGATGGATTGGCACCCTGTCCTGGGTGTATCTTCCCAGCGCCCAAAACGTTCGCCCCTGGATGGGCGTGGGGAACCCTAGTAGAGGATATATGTTCAAACGATTCGTGTCTTTATTTCCGTTTACAGACTCGCGAGGGCCGTGGATGGAACGGCCCGTGAACCGTAGCATGCGAATGCTGACCCCAGTCGCGTAGACCGGGGTTCCGACTCTCCTTGTCTTCTCGAAGCGTTCCGAGTGTAGACGTGATGTCCAGCAGACGAAAGTCCACCACCCCCTGCATGGTGCTCCCTTCAGACGTCCTGGAGCAGGACTCAGAAGTGGAAGGCCTTGCGGAGCAGGAGGAGGACGAGCAGGACGTGGACGGTCCCGCCGAAGGTGCCGTGATCCCACTGGCAGAATTCGACGGAGGTCAGGTTTGGTACACTGTAACAACAAAAGGCGCCTTTGATTCTTAACATCGTGCGGTTGGTCAACTCTCGTTTGTGTTCGTTGTTTTTCGGCAGATCCCGAGGACGTTGTGAGTCAGTCTTGGGGAAAGCGCCACGGTCAGTCGGCTCTGGAGCAGCCGGCCTCGGATCTAATCTCGGATGGGAGTGCTGGTCAGGTGGAAACGGAGGACGGCGACGATCCATCCATCGCTGGCATTTCCCTCAGCAAGACGCCTATAATGAAGAGGAAGCCGGAGCCGAAAAGGATAGCCGTGTCTCTGAAAGGCGCCGATGACTGCGATGGCTTGATCGAGAGTGAAGGCGAGCTGGAGCCGCTGGAAGCCCCCGGCGTGGGCGTGATCGTGGGCGCCTCTATGATGGCAGAAATGGCAAACCCGCTTCTCGCCGATTCGGCGAAGTCCGGCGTGTTCGTCGGCATTCCCACGGCCTCGTCGGCCGACCCCAAGAAGCCGGTGGTGAACCCGGCCACCGTGCTCCCCGCGGGTCTGGCCCAGGTCCTGTCGGCCCTGCAGGCGCAGCAGAACGCGCAGGCTCAGCTCCTGATCCCGGTGAGCAGCATTCCCACGTACAACGCCTCAATGGACACGAACGCCTTGCTGGTGAGCACCTACAAGAAGTTCCCTTACCCGTCCGTGTCCGAGATATTGGGCCTCGCGGCGCAAACCAAGTTCAGCGAGGAGCAAATAAAGATCTGGTTCTCCGCTCAGCGTTTAAAGCACGGCGTGAGCTGGACCCCCGAGGAGGTGGAGGAGGCCCGGAGGAAGCAGTTCAACGGCACCGTCCACACGGTGCCGCAGACCATCACCGTCATCCCGGCCCACCACCTTTCGGCGACCAACGGCCTCCAGTCGATTCTTCAGACTTGCCAAATCGTCGGGCAGCCGGGGCTGGTGCTGACCCAGGTAGGCACCGCCAACAGTTTGCCCGGCACCACGCCCATCACCTTGACCGTGGCCGGAATGCCCAATCAGAGCCAGGCCTCGAAAAGCTCGGCAAGTCAGATGAGCGCCGCTGCCAGCGAAACGAAGCGGGCCACGACGGTTCAGCCTCCGTCGCTGACGCCGCAGGAGAACTCCGCCCTCAACACCGACCACTTCGGCCTGCGGCCCAAGAAATCCAAGGAGCAGCTGGCCGAGCTGAAGGCGAGCTACATGAAGAACCACTTCGCCAGCGACGCCGAGATCGCCCGGCTGATGAAGCTCACCAACCTCACCAAAGGAGAGATCAAGAAGTGGTTCAGCGATACCCGCTACAACCAGCGCAACTCTAAGAACAACCACTTCAGCCTCCCCAATGAAGGCGGCAGGCCCAACAGCAGCAGCGCCCCCATCGTCATCGACTCGAGCGACGAAACGCCCCAGTCCCCGTCTCCCGTGAAGGAGCGGGAGACTCGCAAGACCTGGAACCCCTTCCCAGATTTCACGCTGCAGAAGTTCAAGGAGAAGACTCCCGAGCAGCTGGTGATCTTGGAGGAGAGCTATCAGAAGTGTGACACGCCCACGGACGAGGACCTGAGTCGCCTGAGGACGGAAACCAAGCTCACCAGGCGGGAGATCGACGCCTGGTTCACGGAGAAGAGGAAGACGCCGAGCTACGAGTCCTCCGAGCAGAGGGGCGATGACAGCGATGGCAAAAAGGACAGCCCCCCCGGGGGGAAGAGGCTCGCCAGGGAGAAACTGACCAAGAAAACTCCGGAACAGCTGCACATCCTGAAGAGTGCCTTCGTACGCACCCAGTGGCCTTCCGCCGAGGAGTACACCCAGCTGGCGGAGGAGAGCGGCCTGCCCCGCCCCTACATCGTCAACTGGTTCGGGGACACGCGCTACGCCTGGAAGAATGGGAACCTGAAGTGGTACTTCTACTATCAGAGCGGGAACGTTGACGGCGTGAATGGCAACAAGGGGAGGAAGCGCAGGATTCGGAACCGAGGCTGGGGGAGGTCCCGCAGCAGGAGGTCCAGGAAAGTTGCCGGACCCGAGAAGTCGCCGCCGGTGAAGGTCAAACCCGGGAAGGAGTTTCTGAAGGAATACTACTTGAAGCATAATTTCTTGAACGAGCAGGATCTGGACGAGCTGGTGGCCAAGTCCAACATGAGCTACGAGCAGGTCAGGGAGTGGTTCGCCGAGGTCGGCAGAAAGGTGGACCAGGGCGCGAACCCCTTCGAGGACAATGCCGCCGCCGAGCAGCGGGAGGAGGAGTCGGACGGCGAGAGCGAAATGGCCGTGGAGGAGCAAGGACCCGCCGGCGCCGGCGAGGAGGACGGCAACGACGACGAGGATGAGGAGACCGACGACAGCGATTCGTGGGAGCCCCCGCAAAGCGTTAAAAAAACGTTGTCCGGCTCAGAGGAACAATGA
The DNA here is from genome assembly GCA_019802505.1 of Corydoras sp. C115. NCBI lineage: Eukaryota > Metazoa > Chordata > Actinopteri > Siluriformes > Callichthyidae > Corydoras > Corydoras sp. C115. The sequence goes on along the minus strand of JAFMOC010000171.1, from coordinate 183,530 downwards.
TGCCGCGGCGCGGGTTCGTGAAGCCAGGCGGCGGCGGCGGCGGCGGGGTCCCCGTTCCATTTCCAGTATGTCGGCTGATCCGGCTCACGCCGCTTACACATTCGGATGCTTTGGTGTCGCTCCTTGTGTTCTGCACTTTGAAGGCAGCATTTAAAGCCACTATTGTTTTTACTTTTGGGGTGGGGGGTGGGGGGGGTGGGGGCGGCTGAAACAACCTTCACAGATTTAAGAATGGTCTTCTACCATTTATTAGGTAACGTCCCAAAAAAAAAGAAAGACGAGAAAGAGTTCTGAATAAGAAATGGAACCCGTTCTGCTTATGTGCAATTGAAATTGTATTTAAATTAGAAAGAAGGTTTTTTTTATAGATCGTTAAAATCGGTGTCATCCTGTCGTCTTCATTATGACACTCCCGATGTCTGTGCAGAATATTTAATAACAAATATAAAATCTCCTCCGTCACATCCATCCATCCATTATCTTCCGATTTATCCTCTATTAGGGTCGTGGGGGGGTTCCCCATGCCCATCCAGGGGAGAACGTCTCGGGCGCTGGGCAGATAGACCCAGGACAGGGCGCCAATCTATCGCTGGGTACACACTCACACGCACAGACACACTCTATATGGGGCAATTTGGAGAACTCAGTTGACTTGATCCATGTTTTTGGACTGTGGGAGAAAAACCGGAGAACCCGGAGGAAACCCACGCAGACATGGGGAGAACATCAATTGACTCGATCCATGTTTTTGGACTGTGGGGAGGAAAGCGGAGAACCCGGAGGAAACCCACGCGGACACGGGGAGAACATCAATTGACTCGATCCATGTTTTTGGACTGTGGGAGAAAAACTGGAGAACCCGGAGGAAACCCACGCGGACACGGGGAGAACATGGAAAGTCCACCCAGATGGGGATTCGAACCGGGAATCCCTAGCGCTGAGAGGAGAACATGCCAAACCACTAAGCCACCGTGCCAAAATCCTCAGAATCTGATCTATTTCCTTCTGTGTACATGTTGGTTTCTCCTGAATAAGACCGAGTCCGAGGTTCCAGAGGAAACGTTCAGGTTCTGATCCCGTTTTAATCGCCGCAGAACCTGATGGAGGGGATTATCCGAATTAAGCATTCTGTTCAGACTCGAGAGTCTCATATGTGGACATCACTAACATGACCTGACGTCATGACCACGTGACATCATTGACCTAATAATCAGAGTCATGGGCGGTTTTTAATTATTGTTTTTATTTTATTTTATTGTATTGTTTTAAAGAGACTCCTCCCCTCTGCCTCGAGGAGGACGCTTGGTGCCAAAGTTAATTTCTGATGAATGTCACAGTTCCTTGTTCTTATGGAAAGAACGGTGTGTGTGTGTGTGTGTGTGTGCGCGTGTGTGTGTGTGTGTGTGTGTGTGTGTGTGTGTTCACCAAACGGAGGCGAACATGCATGTGAAATTTTGGCACTTTGTATTCAATGGTATTTGGACAGAAACTCGTCTCTGGCGCCATCTAATGGCGATCGGAGCTTAAACGTCTCGCGCCGTCTGCCGTCGTTAAACGCGCGGCGGACGCGGACCAATCAGAGCAGCGCGCACTGGGACGAGCCGGGGGCCTCATCAGCCGCCGTGTTGATGGGGCCCGACCGGCTGCAGGTTCGAATAAACGGACGGACGGCGTGGACTTCGGTCGGACTGTCTGCACTAATCAATCGGATGTTGTTGGTTGTTTTTTTTGTTTTTGTTTTTGTTTTTTTTTTCTCCCATTTGCACCTTTTTTAAAACGGACGCTTTTCGATCGCATCCTTTCGTAAGAGAAATTTCCCGATCTGGTGTTTGTTACACAGCGGTCATCGTCGTGGTCACTCTTAAACCCTTGTGTTCTGTTCAACCTCTGCGTTTCCTCAGAAGGACCGTTCGTCACGTTCTGGGAACCGCCGAGGCTGGTGGAGGGTTCGAGCTCCAGCTCTGTGATGTTGGTACTGTTTGGGCCCTTGTGAGAACACCTCAGCCGCCCGGGTTGTCTCCTGTCTTCGTGTCTGCAGAGGTCTCCTCCTGAATGCTGGAAATACAGAGGGGCCCAAAGGGACACGTCCAGCTGAACGATGTCCGCGTAAAATCTTTAATACCACATTTTTGGATCAGTGTCCAGGTACCTTTTTTTTTTTAGGGTTCATCTCTTTTTGGAGTCCCCAATGCTTTTGGCCACGTGTGGATCAGTGTCCCACTACTTTCGACCACCTCTTTGTTGGAGTACATTTGGCAATATGTGTCCTGATACTTTTGGCCACAGGGTTATTATTTGCCCCCCCCCCCCCCCCCCCCCCCCCTTATATCCAGCAGAATGTAAAGAAAACCCCGATGACGTCGCCATCTGCTGTCAGTCTTTAGAAAACGGTGAAGCTGCTTTTGAGATGATGCACTAAAATAAAAAAGCACTATATGATATAAATAAACTTGAATCTTTGCACCCAGGGGTTTAGGGATCGGCCCCGGAGCCACGGGGGGGGGCGGGGAGGGGGGGGTCGAGAAGACAACTGAATTGTTAATAAATTAGGCTCATTATGCAGTTTGTCATGTTTACACCAAAATCCAGTTATAGTTTGGAACACAAACAGATGGACTACAATCTGGAATTATAGAACTACAAAGTCCATCTTTACAGTGAGTGGAACTTTATGGAGAATTAATCTGGGTCTGATACTGTATTCATTTCCCCCTCACGTCCTCTGATTGGACCGTCTCCTGTTCTTTGGTTTGGATCAGCGGAGTACAGGTCAGATGTTATGTCTGTGGTTCTGCTGGAGGATTACAGACTGTAGTCCATCTGTGTTCTTTGTTGTTGTTAGGCCCCTGTCGGTTCTCTGTTCTCTATTGGTTAGAACAGGTCTCATTTGGGTGGTGGATTGTTTATTGTCAGTTCTGCAGTGACGCTGCTGGGATAGGAATAATATTTGAGCACCCCTCAAATAATCCCGGCTCACCACAGAGCAGAGGTACTGTTGGGGTCCTGGGCATTAGAGAACATAGTACACAGTCTGTACTGTAGAACACAACAGATGGACTACAATCTGGAATTATAGAACTACAAAGTCCATCTTTACAGTGAGTGGAACTTTATGGAGAATTAATCTGGGTCTGATACTGTATTCATTTCCCCCTCACGTTCCTCTGATTGGACCGTCTCCTGTTCTTTGGTTTGGATCAGCGGAGTACAGGTCAGATTTCTGTCTGTGGTTCTGCTGGAGGATCACCATCGAATCGGATCGGTCAATGCACACAAAACTCACTAATCAAAGATCCGTCAGCAGAACACGAGGGTTTAACAGACAGGTCTGATGATTAAACGGACATGTTTTTTTTTTTCTTAGAAAAAAAAAACAAAACAAAAAAAAAAACACACAAACATTAATGGGTCATGTATTTTACCAAGTACGGTGTTCTTTCCATCGACGGGCGCGGCCCCCCCGTCTTGGTTTTTTAAAGCCTTCATGAATGTGCATGCTTTTGGGTGTTTAGACGTTGAGGAAAAGACGATTGCTCCTTTTTGTACATACATTTTCTGGTTGTATTTTCTAAAGTGGTTTTAAACATTTTTTTATAAGTTTATATTTATGATAAGTCCTACTTTCGACCCGGGTGGGCTCTCGTGATCCTCGTGTGCTCTTATAGTGTGATTTCTTTAAAAAAAAAAAAAAAAAAAAAAAAAAACAGTAACAAAAAAAAAAAAAAACCAAGGTTTTGTTTAAAATCCACTTGAATTCTGCCTGAATAACTTTTTTTTTTTTTTTTTTTTTTTTTTTTTGCCTAGCTTGTGATCCGCCTGCGTCGCACCCGTGATTCTGTACTCGTTTATTGTAGCCCGCAGGTGAGCTGTACGAATACTTGTAAATTATACGTTTCTCATCGAGTCACTCGAACCTTCAGCCACAACCGCTTCACACGAAACGCTTACTTGGATTTTCCCGACTGTGCTGCTTTTTTTTTTTTTTACTGTTTTGGTTTTTATTACACTGCAACTGGATGTCCTTTGTGTTTAACATCAGTGAGTGGGTTTTTACTCGCAGTACGCTTCCTAACAGAAATCGCTCTGGCCCCGCGTGGCGTGGAGAACCGGAACCATCGTGATCGTGAATCCGAAAGCGGGCCTTGAAGTAGAATCTGTTCCACGGTGGCATCTTTATGTCGCAGAGCCATGTGCAGCGTGCAATGTGTTCAATCTGAAACTTTTAATAAGCCGAGGCTCGATTTGGACAGAAAATATATTTTCTACTTGTTTGAGGACAATAAATTTAAATGAAAACCAGATCGTCTGCTTTGTTTTTCTTTCTGTGTTCAGTTTTAAAAAAATAATGAAAAAAAAAAAAAACTGATATCACACTTGGCGGCACGGTGCCTTAGTGCTTTAGCATGTTCTCCTCTCAGCGCTAGGGGTTCCCGGTTCGAATCCCAATCTGGATGGAGTTTCCATGTTCTCCCCGTGTCCGTGCGTGGGTTTCCTCCGGGTTCTCCGGTTTCCTCCCACAGTCCAAAAACATGGATCAAGGTCAATTAATTCTCCAAATTGCCCCATATAGAGTGTGAGTGAGTGTGTGCCCAGCGATAGATTGGCGCCCTGTCCTGGATGTATCTGCCCAGCGCCCGAAACGTTCTCCCCTGGATGGGCATGATGTATCCAGCAACTGAACTTTATTTATTAAGCACTTTAAAAACAACAGCAGCTGAAACAAAGCGCGGTGCAGTGTTTAAACCTTAAAATTATAGCAACACAAGAGAAGAATCTCCATGACCTTATCTGACCCTCTCATCGTAAAATCTGTTGCAAGTCATGCAGGGGTCGCAGTGGGGTTCCCCATGCCCATCCAGGGGAGAGCATCTCGGGCGCTGGGCAGATAAACCCAGGACAGGGCACCAATCTATCGCTGGGCACACACTCACTCACACACACACACTCTATATGGGGCAATTTGGAGAACTCAATTGACTTGATCCATGTTTTTGGACTGTGGGAGGAAACCGGAGAACCCGGAGGAAACCCACGCAGACACGGGGAGAACATGGAAACTCCACCCAGATGGGGATTCGAACCGGGAATCCCTAGAGCTGAGAGGAGAACGTTCTAAACCACTAAGCCACCGTGCCGCCGCCATGCAGGGGTTATCATACAAAGTTGTTTTTTTTTTTAACCACTATTTTGGTACATGACGACACGAGACGTACCACTGAACGGCACACTGTTACACAGCACGTGCAGTGACGTTCATCATGTTTGTAAAAGCGCCGAAATCAGGGGACTTTTATTTTGTCATCTCGCTTTTACCGCCATTACTGCGAGCCTGAGTCACATGACTCACGTGATGGCGGAAGAGGGAAAGAGATGAGAGGTAAGAGAAGTGCAGCTCCGCGTTTTAATGAAATGATTTAAACATCAGTCTGTTCTCTGTGTCCTCCACTCACCTTACAGTTGGACTTTGTAGTTCTACAATTACAGACTGTAGTCCATCTGGGTTCTTTGTTGTTAGTCCCCTGTTGGTTCTCTATTGGTTAGAACAGGTATCATTTGGGTGGTGGATTGTTTAGCTCTGTGGTGGCGCTATTGGGGTTCTGACCATTAGAACAGAGAACACAGTATGTACTGTAGAACACACACAGATGGACTACAGTCTGGAAGTGGTGGATTGTTTATGGTCAGTTCTGCAGTCACACTGATGGTGGTGGTGGTGGTGGTGGTGGTGGGGGGGGTTAAACAGTGACACTGCTGGGATAGGAATAATGCAACCCTCAAATAACCCCTGCTCTGTGGTGGCACTGTTGGGGTTCTGAGCATTAGAACAGAGAACACAGTTTGTACATTACATTTACAAATTGGGTCATTTATTGGACGCTTTTATCCAGAGTGACTTACAAGGTGAGCACAGGGTTCATCACAGCGCCCCCTGGAGCAATGAGGGTTAAGGGTCTCGCTCAAGGACCCACACTGGTAACTTCAGTGGACCTGGGATTTGAACCCCCAACCTTCAGATTGATAACCCAACACCCTGACCACTGAACACAAACAGATGGACTACAGTCTGGAACTGTAGAACTACAAAGTCCATCTCTACAGTGAGTGGAACTGATGGGTTATGGAGAACAAATCTGGTTCTGATACTGCGTGTTTTCATTTTCCACACATTGAGTTTTTTATTTATTCATTCATTCATTCATCCATCCATTATCTCCCGCTTTATCCTCTATTAGGGTCGCGCGGGGGGGGGGGGGTTCCGCATGCCCATCCAGGGGAGAACGTCTCGGGCGCTGGGCACATACACCCAGGACAGGGCGCCAATCTATCACTGGGCACACACTCTCTCACTCAAACACACTCTATATGGGGCAATTTGGAGAACTCAATCGACTTGATCCATGTTTTTGGACTGTGGGAGGAAACCGGAGAACCCGGCGGAAACCCACGCGGACACGGGGAGAACATGGAAACCCAGATTGGGATTCGAACCGGGAATCCCCAGCGCTGAGAGGAGAACGTGCTAAACCACTAAGCCACGTGCCGCCTATTTATTAATTTTTTTATTAAACTTGTTTTTTTTTTTTAGGTTCTAACATCGTCGTTGCTCTGTGATCGTGAATGTTTGCCGCGTTCTCCGCAGTGCAGAGGAGAACCGTCCGTTCTGACGTTCAGGTGTGAGCGGAGGGAGCCTTTCTGCACCATGCTGGACTTCCTCGCCGAGAACAACTCGTGTGGCCAGGCCATCCTGAGGATCGTGTCCCGCGGGAACGCCATCATCGCCGAGCTGCTGCGCCTCTCTGAGTTCATCCCCCCCGTGTTCCGGCTCCGCGACAAGAGCGACCAGCAGAAGTACGGAGACATCGTTTGTGATTTCAGCTATTTTAAGGTAGACTTGTTTTTTTTTTGTGTCTTTGTCTGAATGTCACTTTTATTATTCATTATCTCCCGCTTTATCCTCTATTAGGGTCACGGTGGGGTTCCCCATGCCCATCCAGGGGAGAACATTTCGTTTCGGGCGCTGGGCAGATAGACCCACTACAGGACGCCAATCTATCGCTGGGCACACTCTCATACAGACACGCACACAGACACACACTATATGGGGCAATTTGGAGAATTCAATTGACTTGCTCCATGTTTTTGGACTGTGGGAGGAAACCGGAGAACCCGGAGGAAACCCACACGGACACGGGGAGAACATGGAAACTCCACCCAGATGGGGATTCGAACCAGGAATCCCTAGCGCTGATTATATTAGGGTTAAGGGGGGGGTTCCCCATGCCCATCCAGGGGAGAACGTTTCGGGCGCTGGGCAGATACACCCAGGACAGGACGCCAATCTATCACTGGACAGACGCTCACACAAACACACTCTATATGGGGCGATTTGGAGAACTCAATTGACTTGATCCATGTTTTTGGATTGTGGGAGGAAACCGGAGAACCCGGAGGAAGCCCACGCGGACACGGGGAGAACATGGAAACTCCACCCAGATGGGGATTCGAACCGGGAATCCCTGGCACTGAGAGGAGAACATGCTAAAACACTAAACCAGTGTGCCGCCCGCATGAAATACAACTCCATCCATCCACTATCTTCCGCTTTATCCTCTATTAGGGTCGCGGTGGGGTTCCCCATGCCCATCCAGGGGAGAACGTTTCGGGCGCTGGGCAGATAGACCCAGAACAGGACGCCAATCCATCACTGGGCACACACTCACTCACTCACACTCACACACACTCTATATGGGGCAATTTGGAGAATTCAATTGACCTTCTCCATGTTTTTGGACTGTGGGAGGAAACCGGAGAACCCGGAGGAAACCCACGCGGACACGGGGAGGACATGGAAACTCCACCCAGATGGGGATTCGAACCGGGAATCCCTAGCGCTGAGAGGAGAACGTGCTAAACCACCGTGCCGCCTGTCACTTTTAACGGATTCAATCAGAACTGCATGTGTTTAACGAGCTTCATTGTAATCTGTCTCAGGGACCTGAGTATTATGAAGGCAAGCTCGAGGCCAAGCCGGAGCTGCAGGACCTGGACGAGGAGTTCCGGGAGAACAACATTGAAATTCTGTCCCGTTTTTATCTGGCCTTCGAGAGTGTCCATAAATACATCGTGGACTTGATTCGGTGAGGCTGACCTGAGTGCAATTAATCATTTGTCGTCCTTTGTATCGCTGACCAGTTGTCACACATCTAGCGCCGACCACTTCTTTTATTCGACACTGCAGCAACAAGTGCTGTTCAAACTGAGTACATGACCAGGTGCTTAGTTTATTACACCGGTGTGACTTAATGTGACTTAATGAAGTCGTTTAAAGAGAAGTGTAACTGCCCAATGGATGGTGGTCACCATGGCAACGAGAATGCAGTACAATTCTGAGCATGCCTCTCTCTTTCTCTCTCTCTCTTTTTCCTCCTAATATAAAAGACGAGTGCAAAATCATATGAGCATAATTTATTTCCATTCATTCATCCATCAAATCTTCCACTTTATCCTCTATTAGGGTCGCGGTGGGGGGGGGGGGGGTTCCCCATGCCCATCCAGGGGAGAACGTTTCGGGCGCTGGGCAGATACACCCATGACAGGGCGCCAATCTATCGCTGGGCACACACTCACTCACACACACACACACTCTATATGGGGAAATTTGGAGAACTCAATGGGGAGAACATACCAACTTGGGTTTGTTCCATTCATCCATCCATCCATTATCTTCCGCTTTATCCTCTATTAGGGTCGGGGGGGGGGGGTTCCCCATGCCCATCCAGGGGAGAATGTCTCGGGCGCTGGGCAGATACACCCAGGACAGGGCGCCAATCTATCACTGGGCACACACTCACTCACACACACACACTCTATATGGGGCAATTTGGAGAACTCAATTGACTTGATTTTGGACTGTGGGAGGAAACCGGAGAACCCGGAGGAAACCCACGAGGACACGGGGAGAACGTGGAAACCCCACCCAGATAAGGGATTCGAAGCGGGAATCCCCAGCGCTCAGAGTAGCCGCCCTGCATAATTTAATTATTAATTTTTTTTATACAAGCTGTCCTGAATTTGTCCCACCAGTTGAGAATCGCTGTAATTTATTATAATTAGGAGGCGTGTCCTAACATCTTTGCTCATTAACTGTATGGTAATAAATTGCAAACCGTATCTAACGTCCTTAACGATGCCGTTTATTAATCCTGTCCTGATGATTATGGTGTTAAGGTACCTGGATGACCTCAATGAAGGAGTCTACATCCAGCAGACTCTGGAAACGGTTCTGCTCAATGAGGATGGAAAGCAGCTTCTGGTAAGAGCGAGATAACACACACACACACACACACACACACATGACAAAATGGGATAAAGTATTTTTACACGCCCACTGTAGTATGATTTGTCTATAAAATTTTTTATAAGTTCACCTCGTTTATAACAATGTCTCCTTATTAACAATAAAGAAAACAAAGAAGAAAGAAATATAGATCAACTTCATTCATTCATTCATTCATTCATTCATTATCTCCCGCTTTATCCTCTATTAGGGTTGCGCTGGGGTTCCCCATGCCCATCCAGGGGAGAACGTTTCGGGCGCTGGGCAGATACACCCAGGACAGGGCGCCAATCCATCGCTGGGCACACACTCACTCACAAACACACTCTATATGGGGCAATTTGGAGAATTCAATTGACTTGATCCATGTTTTTGGACTGTGGGAGGAAACCCACGCAGATGCGGGGAGAACATGGAAACTCCAACCCGATGGGGATTCGAACCGGGAATTCCAAGCACTGAGTGGCGAACGTGCTAAGCCACCGTGCCGCCCATAGATCAACTTAGAACAGAATAATTTTATTAACTTTATCAATCATTTTTTAACCGACCGGCGTTTGATACTGAAAAATGAAATGAAATAAAATCAATAAATAATAATAAATTCAAATTCATCAGCAACATTAATTCCGGAGCTTAATTTATTAACACTTTAACCTACAAACCAAAAATGAATGCGACAATTTGTGCTGTTTTTTTTATTTTATTTTATTTATTTATTTTTTTTTGAGGAAGTCAGAACTGATGTCTCCAACGCGCCCGTTTTGCAGCGCACAGCTTTTCTGAAGTAGCTTTCATAAAGCGGGATGATTGCTGGAGATACGCGTAACGTTTACGATTAAAAAACTCACGTGGTTATCAGCGTGATCGGGGTGTCATGTCTTTAAGTGACGTGGTTGTGGTAGCTCAGTGGTCAGGGTGCCGAGCTGTCAATCTGAAGGTTGGGGGTTCAAATCCCAGGTCCACTAAAGTTACCAGTGTGGGTCCTTGAGCAAGACCCTTAACCATCATTGCTCCAGGGGGCGCTGTGATGAACCCTGTGCTCACCTTGTAAGTCGCTTTGGATAAAAGCGTCCAATAAATGACCAAAATGCAAATGCAAGTGACGCCTTCATTTATTTGTCTTCACGCTGTCCGCTGCCAACATTTTAAGACAGAAGACACACCGCTCTTTCTTTGTCTCCCACCTTTAATTACAGTGAAGTTACAGTTATTTGTCCATGTCGTCTCTTGAGGGTTTGTTCAGTACACTTAATATCACTTGCTCTCTGATATCTTGTTATGCGCCCCCCCCCCACGCACCGCACACCCCACTATTTGAGAAGCTCTGCTCTAAAGTGTTTACGACCCCTCTGCTGCTGTCCTCTTCCAGTGTGAGGCTCTGTACCTGTACGGTGTCATGCTGCTGGTCATCGATCAGAAAATAGAGGGTGAGGTCAGAGAGAGAATGCTGGTGTCCTATTACAGATATAGGTAAGATCGGCTCGTTCAGCGGCATCCCATAATACGACGCAGACGTTCGGGTTGGTTATTTAACGAGTTTGAGCTTAAATTAAGTTGTTTCCTCAGTGCTGCTCGCTCCTCCGCCGACTCCAATCTGGATGACATCTGTAAGCTCTTAAGGAGCACCGGTTACTCCAGCAGCCCCGGCGCCAAGCGTCCAGCCAACTACCCCGAAAGCTACTTCCAGAGAGTCCCCATCAGCGCGACCTTCATCAGCATGGTCATCGGGCGACTGCGGTCCGACGACATCTACAACCAGGCCAGTTTTCCGAATGATTTCGAGGGCGGGCGGAGGGCACGGGGGTGCAGCGGGTGAGTGCTGCCACTTCTCAGCATTGGATTTCCAGTTGGGCGCCGTATACGTTCATCAGGACACAGGTGCAGGCTATAAAATGACAGAACTTTACCGTATCGATTAGACTATTGACAAATCTTCAAGATTCAAGAAAATTTTATTATCATTAATATCACATTATAACCCTAGACCCATTTTTATTTCCTCTATCTTTTAATTTATTTTTTACTTAAATTTATTTTACTATGATTAGACTGATTGCTTTATTTATTATTGTTGTTTTTTATTGTTTTTTTCTTTGTAAGGTGACCTTGAGTGTCCAGAAAGGCGCCATCAAATAAAATGTATTATTATTATTATTATTATTATTATAACATCAAATTATGGGTCACGGACCCCGATTACCCTGTTATTTAAATTTAAATTTTGAAGAAGAGAATTACACATATCGCTATGTGAAATATAATATAGTATACCACTATGAATATATAATATAATATCTATAATATACCACTATGAATATATAATATATATAATATACCAAATCTTATACATTTACATGTGCAGTACAAACGTTATACTTATATACTCTTATTTATACTGAAGGGAAAAATAATGAGCATTATTACGCATTTTATATTTACAAGTAGTAAATGTAGATCGAAGCATTATTCATTTATTTCAGGCATTAATATTGCTTAAGTTCTCATACTTATAACCAGCTACGGCAGTGTTTGTTCTCTAATCAGACCCACGTGAGAATGTATCTCTGTGTCAAGGTCAGGATGTACAGAAGGGAGTCACCGGCAGGGAATAGTACTATACGGGTCGGTTGACTACAAACGTTCTGATAACAAGAAGCATCATTATTTTACACTAAGCAGAATATGTTCTGCTCGGGCGGGGTCACCCACAGGTGGTCGATCTGAGATGGAAGAGCAGCAAAGGCGGGGCAGGGGGCCTGTGCAGGCAGAGTATATGAGGATGGAGTCAGAGTCAGAGGTTGAAGAACAGGCAGATGGCTGCACGGGTTGTTGACGGCGCTCTTCTTCGCAGAACGCAGAACTGTTTTTTTCAAACGAACGCGCGGCTAGATTTACCCTCAGTACTCTTACTGTAATAACTGTCTGCTGCTTAATCATATGTGACACCATATGTGCAATACTTTTCATTCATTCATTATCTCCCGCTTTATCCTCTATTGGCGCCCCAGGACAGGGCGCCAATCCATCGCTGGGCACACGCTCACTCCCTCAGACACACTCTATATGGGGCAATTTTGAGAATTCAATCGACTTGATCCATGTTTTTGGACTGTGGGAGGAAACCGGAGAACCCGGAGGAAACCCACGCGGACACGGGGAGAACATGGAAACTCCACCCAGATGGGGATTCGAACCGGGAATCCCTAGTGCTGAGAGGAGAACGTGCTAAACCACTAAGCCTCCTGTAGGACTGCAAATAACTGAAAATTACACAATTAGATTTTCATCTTGTATATATAGATTTCTGGGCGGCACGGTGGCTTAGTGGTTTAGCATGTTCTCCTCTCAGCGCTAGAGAGTCCCGGTTCGAATCCCCATCTGGGTGGAGATTCCATGTTCTCCCCGTGTCTGCGTGGGTTTCCTCCGGGTTCTCCAGGTTTCCTCCCACAGTCCAAAAAACATGGATCAAGTCGATTGAATTCTCAAAATTGCCCCATATAGAGTGTGTCTGTGTGAGTGAGTGTGTGCCCAGCGATGGATTGGGTCTTTCTGCCCAGCGCCCGAGACGTTCTCCCCTGGATGGGCATGGGGAACCCCACCGCGACCCTAATAGAGGATAAAGCGGAAGATAATGAATGAATGAATAGATTTCTAACTCTATTTAAATATTTTTTCCTAGTTTTTTTTTTTGTTTAAATCTCTTCTAATGACGGGATACCTTCACCCTCCTCTGTATCTGCTGCTGAGAATGTGAATTTCCCCGTTGTGGGACAAATAAAGGTTTATATTATCTTGTCTTATCTTATATATTGTTTTTTATGACCCCCCCCCCCCACCCCCCCAATAACCTGTAGGTTTCTGCGTACCCCCTGCCCGAGCACCGCAGCACAGCGCTGGCCACTCAAGCGGCCATGCTGTACGTCTGTCTGTACTTCTGTCCCTCCATCTTACACACCCAACAGGCCAAGATGAGGGAGATCGTCGACAAGTACTTCCCCGATAACTGGGTGAGCGGGAGCGTCGCACTGCCCCCTGCAGGACAGAATGCGTTCGTCCTCCGAGTCTTTAGTCCTGAAGCATGTTCTCCTCATTATAATCTGCACCGCTTTACCCCCCGATCAGGTGATCAGTATATACATGGGCATCACGGTGAACCTGGTGGAGGCGTGGGAGCCGTACAAAGCCGCCAAGACGGCGCTGAACTACACCTTAGATCCGGCTAACGTCAAAGAACAGGTGAGAACCGGTACTGCGGTCACCGTGGAGAACGCGCGTCAAATCTTATACGGTCACTGCTTTTCTGTGTTGCCACCGGGCCGACTGTGTCATAATGATGTCATCCTGATTCCAGTGCCATTGGGGTGTGTGTGTGTGTGTGTGTGTGTGTGTGTGTGTGTGTGTGTGTGTGTGTATGTTTTTAATTATTATAATTAAAAAAAAATTTAATTAATTAATTCATTTATTCATTATCTCCCGCTTTATCCTCTATTAGGGTCACGGTGGGGGGGGGTTCCCCATGCCCATCCAGGGGAGAACGTTTCGGGCGCTGGGCAGATACACAGGACAGGGCGCCAATCCATCGCTGGGCACACACTCACTCACACACACAGACACACTCTATATGGGGCAAATTGGAGAACTCAATTGACCTTGATCCATGTTTTTGGACTGTGGGAGGAAAGCGGAGAACCCGGAGGAAACCCACGCGGACACGGGGAGAACATGGAAACTCCACCCAGATGGGGATTCGAACCGGGAATCCCTAGTGCTGAGAGGAGAACATGCTAAACCACAAAGCCACCGTGCCGCCGCTAATTAATTAATGAATTAATTAATTTTTACATTTTTTTTATTTATGGTGGCTTAGTGGTTTAGCATGTTCTCCTCTCAGCACTAGGGATTCCCGGTTCGAATCCCCATCTGGGTGGAGTTTGCATGTTCTCCCCGTGTCCGCGTGGCTTTCCTCCGGGTTCTCTGGTTTCCTCCCACAGTCAGATCAAGTCAATTGAGTTCTCCAAATTGCCCCATATAGAGTGTGTCTGTGTGAGTGAGTGTGTGCCCAGCGATGGATTGGCACCCTGTCCTGGGTGTATCTGCCCAGCGCCCGAGACGTTCTCCCATGGATGGGCATGGGGAACCCCACCGCGACCCTAATAGAGGATAAAGCGGGAGATAATGAATGAATAATGAATGAATTAATTTATTTATTTAGGCTTCGCGTTATGCCGCCAGTGTGGAGAGTCTGCGGCCCAAGGTGCAGCAGTTCCTAAAGGAGGGCTACCTCAGAGAGGAGACCATCCTGGACACCATTCCCAAACTGCTCAACTGTCTGCGCGACTGCAACGTCGCCATCCGCTGGCTGATGCTGCACACGGCAGAGTCCGGTATGGGGCAACCGCGCAAATCGTTATGATCGGAGCCCAATTCCGTTGTGTGGACTTCAATCCAAAGGCCTTTACACCGTCGTCATGTCCTCTTTTTTTTTTTAAAGTTTACGACCCGAACAACAAGCGACTGCGTCAGATCAAAGAGCAAGCCATGAACGATTCCAAATACAACCCCAAGGTTCTGTTCCAGCTGCTGCTCGACACGGCTCAGTTTGAGTTCACGCTCAAAGAGGTGAGTTCTCCTTCCGTTAGAACGTTCTCAAGACGTCCCGAGATGTCAATATAATATTTAAGCATTTGGCAAATTAAATTCAACCTTATGTTCTGTTCCGCGGCACGGTGGCTTAGTGGTCAGCACGTTCTCCTCTCAGTGCTAAGGATTCCCGGTTCGAATCCCCATCTGGGTGGAGTTTCCATGTCCTCCCCGTGTCCGCGTGGGTTTCCTCCGGGTTCTCCGGTTTCCTCCCACAGTCCAAAAACATGGATCAAGTCAATTGAATTCTCCAAATTGCCCCATATAGAGTGTGTGTCTGTGTGAGTGAGTGTGTGCCCAGTAATAGATTGGCGCCCTGTCCTGGGTGTATCTCCCCAGCGCCCGAAACGTTCTCCCCTGGATGGGCATGGGGAACCCCCCCCCTGTCACGACCCTAATATAGGATAAAGCAGAAGATAATGAATGAATGAATGTTCTGTTCCAGATGTTCAGGCAGATGTTGACTGAAAAGCAGCTGAAATGGGAGAGCTACAAGACGGAGGGTTCGGAGAGGATGACCGAGCTGGCCGAGGTCTTCTCGGGGGTCAAGCCTCTCACGCGGGTGGAAAAAAACGGTGGGACTTTTGGCTGAAGTGCTCGTTCTAAAGCGGACGCGCACCGCTTCACCTCTGAGTTTCAATCCTGTTACGTTTCCGTCTGCAGAAAATCTCCAGGCCTGGTTCCGCGAGATCTCCAAACAGATCGAGTCTCTGAACTACGAAGACTCCACGGCCGCCGGGAGGAAGACCGTGCAGCTGATTCAGGCGCTGGTGGAGGTGGACCATTCGTTACTTTTGACGCCCGCCGTCAGGAATGCCGTCGGACCTTGAGAACGTCCTGTTCTCGTTTGTTTAGGTGCAAGAGTTCCACCAGCTGGAGTCCAACCTGCAGGTGTGCCAGTTCCTCGCCGACACGCGCAAGTTCCTGCACCAGATGATTCGCACCATCAACATCAAAGAGGAGGTGCTGATCACCATGCAGATCGTGGGCGACCTGTCCTACGCCTGGCAGCTAATAGACAGGTGGACACAACTTTTCATTATCCTAACGAGCCCAAGTGGCGACACGCTGGCTTAGTGGTTTAGCACGTTCTCCTCTCAGCGCTAGGGATTCCCGGTTCGAATCCCAAACTGGGTGGAGTTTCCATGTTCTCCCCGTGTCCGCGTGGGTTTCCTCCAGGTTCTCCGCTTTCCTCCCACAGTCCAAAAAACATGGATCAAGTCAATTGAATTCTCCAAATTGCCCCATATAGAGTGTGTATGAGTGAATGTGTGCCCAGCGATAGATTGGCGCCCTGTCCTAGGTCTATCTGCCCAGCGCCCGAGACATTCTCCCCTGGATGGGCATGGGGAACCCCCCCCCCCCCAACTCTAGTAGAGAATAAAGCAAAAGATAATGGATGGATGGATGGATGGAACAAACCCAAGTTGGTATGTTCTCCCCATATCAGAGTCCTTTCACACTCCAAGATCCTGCTGAATGTGTTTGTGAATGTGCGAGTGTGTTTATGCACGGTGAGCACCAGGCTGTTTCCCGAAATGCCGGGATAGGCTCCGGCACTCTTTTGGCCCCGATCAGGATGCGAAGTGAATGCGCGGCGTCTTGTTCAGCGTTGAAATGTTTGTTCCCCCGCAGTTTCACCTCCATCATGCAGGAGAGCATCCGTGTCAGTCCCTCGATGGTCACCAAGCTACGAGCGACGTTCCTCAAGGTACGTGTTCTGCGTTTATGGAGGTGGCCTGGTGTCGCGCGGATGCGGACGGACGCCCGTTCATGTCGGTGGTCGTGTTTCGCAGCTGGCCTCGGCGCTGGACCTTCCTCTGATGCGCATCAATCAGGCGAACAGTCCGGACCTCCTGAGCGTCTCGCAGTTCTACTCCGGAGAGCTGGTGGCCTACGTGAGAAAGGTAGAACCTCCGGAACCCAATTTATTATGCTGTGTCCTCACAAAACATCCGTCCATCAGCTTCCACCTAGTCCTGTATTAGGGTTCCATAATGCACATTCAGAGGAGACCGTCCCATCCAGGGGAGAACGCTGTGCACCCAGGACAGGGCACCAATATATCACTGGGCACATACTATATGGGGCAATTTAGAGCAGCCAATTTACCTTGAATCCCTGTTTTTGGACTGTGGGAGAAACCAGAAAACCACATGGACACTGTAAACACATGCAAACACTATCCAGAACGGGATTGTGCACACTTCCATCCATTACCTTCTGCTTTATCCTCTATTAGGGTCGCGGGGGGGTTCTTCATGCCCATCCAAGGGAGAACGTTTCGGACGCTGGGCAGATACACCCAGAACAGGACGCCAATCTATCACTGGGCACACACTCACTCACACTCACACTCTATATGGGGCAATTTGGAGAACTCAATTGACCTTGATCCATGTTTTTTGGACTGTGGGAGGAAACCGGAGAACCCGGAGGAAACCCACGCGGACACGGGGAGAACATGCCAACTCCACCCAGATTGGGATTCGAACCGGGAATCCCTAGCGCTGAGAGGAGAACATGCTTAAGCACTAAGCCGCCGATTGTGCACACCCATTCACTTGTATTTAATTCTGTTTGGTGGTTGTTTAGTCGAAAGCGATACGCCGCATCATAGTCGGCATTCCGATTGTTTTGCGCTCCCATCAGGTGCTGCAGATCATTCCCGAGAGCATGTTCACCTCGCTGGCCAAGATCATCAAGCTGCAGATCCATGACATCATCGAGGTTCCCACACGACTGGACAAGGACAAGCTGAAGGACTACGCTCAGCTGGGGGCGCGGTACGAGGTGAGCGTGGTGGAACCCTCATGTGTTCCGGGTGGGGGGGGGGTGTTTGGGGTCGTTCTGACTATTCTGACTATAAGAGTTCGGACCGTTGACTTTCGACTTTTTCGCAGGTGGCCAAACTCACACACGCCATCTCGATCTTCACCGAGGGCATCCTGATGATGAAGACCACGCTGGTTGGAATCATCAAGGTTTGAGAAGCTTTTTCACTCGCAGTTCATTCATCCATTATCTCCCGCTTTATCCTCTATTAGGGTCGCGGGGGGGGGTTCCCCATGCCCATCCAGGGGAGAACGCCTCGGGCGCTGGGCAGACACACCCAGGACAGGGCGCCAATCCATCGCTGGGCACACACTCACTCACTCACACATACACACTCTATATGGGGCAATTTGGAGAATTCAATTGACTTGATCCATGTTTTTGGACTGTGGGAGGATACCGGAGAACCCGGAGGAAACCCACGCGGACACGGGGAGAACATGGAGACTCCACCCAGATGGGGATTCGAACCGGGAATCCCTAGCGCTGAGAGGAGAACATGCCAACTACTAAGCCACCGTGCTGCCTATATATATATTCATTAATTCATTCATTATCTCCCGCTTTATCCTCTATTAGGGTCGTGGTGGGGTTCCCCATGCCCATCCAGGGGAGAACGCCTCGGTGCGCTGGGCAGATAGACCCAGGACAGGGCGCCAATCCATCGCTGGGCACACACACACTCACACAGACACACTCTATATGGGGCAATTTGGAGAACTCAATTGACTTGATCCATGTTTTTTGGACTGTGGGAGGAACCCGGAGGAAACCCACACGGACACGGGGAGGACATGGAGACTCCACCCAGATGGGGATTCGAACCGGGAATCCCTAGCGCTGAGAGGAGAACATGCCAAACCACTCAGCCACCGTGCCGCCCACTCGTAGTTCATTAAATATATAAAAAAAAAAAAAAAAAACGAGATGCGTACTCATGAGCCGCCGCTCCTGCAGGTGGATCCCAAGCAGCTCCTGGAGGACGGGATACGGAAGGAACTTGTGAAGCGAGTGTCGTTTTCCCTCCACAAAGGTCTCATCTTCAACCCCAAAGCGAAAGTGAGAGCGCTTCCGTTGAACCGTACTCTGATTTTAACCGAAATTGAAAGGGCTTCTTTGTAAGTACACTTTATTTTGTCGTGTAAACCGCTGGACGCCCTCACGGCATCGGTGTCACCGCAGAACTGTCAATAAACAATCCACCACCCAAATGATCCCTGCTCTGTGATGCTCCTGACCTACAGAGAACCATCAGGGGACTAACAACAACCAAAAAAACAGATGGACTACAGTCTGTAATTTAAAACTACAAAGTCCTTCTATGTGGTAGGTGGACAAAATAGACAATGGTACAAGAAGGGGGCGTGTCCAAACTTAAGACTGGTACTGTATATATCCATCCATTATCTTCCGCTTTATCCTATATTAGGGTCGGGATGGGGGGGGGGGTGTTCCCCATGCCTATCCAGGGGAGAACGTCTCAGGCGCTGGTCAGATACACCCAGGACAGGACGCTAACCCATCACTGGGCACACACTCACTCACACACACACACACACTCTAAATGGGGCAATTTGGAGAATTCAATTGACTTGATCCATGTTTTTTGGACTGTGGGAGGAAACCGGAGAACCCGGAGGAACCCCACGCGGACGCGGGGAGAACATGGAAACTCCACTCATATTGGGATTCGCACCGGGAATCCCTAGCGCTGAGAGGAGAACATGCCAAACCACTAAGCCACCGTGCCACCCTTAGTAATGTATAAATTCATTCATTCATTCATTATCTTCCGCTTTATCCTATATTAGGGTCGCGGGGGGGGGGGGGGGGGGTTCCCCATGCCCATCCAGGGGAGAACGTCTCGGGCGCTGGGCAGATAGACCCAGGACAGGACGCCAATCCATCGCTGGGCACACACTCACTCACACAGACACACTCTATATGGGGCAATTTGGAGAATTCAATGAACTTGATCCATGTTTTTGGACTGTGGGAGGAAACCGGAGAACCCGGAGGAACCCCACGCGGACACGGGGATAACATGGAAACTCCACCCAGATTGGGATTCGCACCGGGAATCCCTAGGGCTGAGAGGAGAACATGCCAAACCACTAATCCACCGCGCCGCCCTTGGTACTGTATATAGTGAAACACAAACATGGAAATGTAATAATCGGCGCTTTTTCAGCCCAGCGAACTGATGCCCAGGTTGAAGGATATGGCTGCCACCATGGATGGCTTCTACCGTTCCTTCGAGTACATCCAGGACTACGTCAGCATCTATGGCCTGAAGATCTGGCAGGAGGAGGTGTCGCGCATCATCAACTACAACGTGGAACAGGAGTGCAACAGCTTCCTGAGAACCAAGGTTTCCTAAAGTTTAAAGCCTTTTCCTCGCTCTTGTGCTTAATCCTCTTCTGGGAACAGGGGAGAACGTTTCCGGCGTTGGACAGGGCATCATTATACACACTATATGGGGCGATTTAGAGCAGCCAATTCACCTCGAATCCATGTTTTTGGACCATGGGAGGACACAGGGAAAACCTAAAAACCTAGTGGGGAACCCACAGTGGGGGAAATTCACATTTCTCAGCGGCACATACAGAGAAGGGTGAAAAGGTATCCGGTCATTAAAGAGATTTAAACTAGGATCAAATTTAAATTCAGTTAGACGTCTATATATACAAGATAAAAATCTAATTTTCTAATTGTAGTTATTTACAGTCCTACAGGAATGAAATGAATCATATATATATATAAGGGGCGGCACGGTGGCTTAGTGGTTAGCATGTTCTCCTCTCAGCACTAGGGATTCCCGGTTCGAATCCCCATCTGGGTGGAGTTTCCATGTTCTCCCCGTGTCCGCGTGGGTTTCCTCCGGGTTCTCCGGTTTCCTCCCACAGTCCAAAAACATGGATCAAGTTAATTGAGTTCTCTAAATTGCCCTATATAGAGTGTGTCTGTGTGAGTGAGTGTGTACCCAGCGATGGATTGGCGCCCTGTCCTGGGTCTATCTGCCCAGCGCCTGAGACTTTCTCCCCTGGATGGGCATGGGGAACCCCCCCCCCCCCCCCCGCGACCCTAATAGAGGATAAAGCGGGAGATAATGAATGAATATATATATATATATATATATATATATATATATATATATATATATTGCACATGTGGTGTCTGATAAAGCAGCAGACAGTTATTACAGACAGATGACTGAAATGTATTGCACCATTGATGATACATTTATTGCAGTTATTTATAGTTATATATTATATTATTATATAGTTATTTATATATTATAGTTTGGTTTGGTGTGGTTACTGGGGACAGTGCTGGTTGGACAGTCTCACTGCAGCAGGAATGAAGGACCTGCGGTAACGCTCCTCACACACTTCGGATGACGTAGCCCGTCACTGAAGGTGCTGCCCAGTGCTGCTAGAGTCTCAAACATGGGGTTTTAAGAGTTGGGGGGACATGGGGTCCATAAGAGTTGCTATCTTGTTCAGCATCCTCTTGTCTCCCATCACCTGCACCGGGTCTAAGCGTTGCCCCAGGACAGAGCTGGCCTTCCTAATTAGTTTGTCCAATCTGTTCCTGTCTGCATTCGTGATGCTGCTGCCCCAGCACAGCACTCCATAAAAAATGGTTGATGCCACCACTGTGTCAAAAAAGGTCCTGAGGAGTGGCCCCCGCACCCCAAACGACCTTAGTCTCCCCAGTCTGCTCTGTCCATTTTTATAAAGTGCAGTGGTGTTGTCTGACCAGCCCAGTTTTGTGTTAAGGTGAACACCCGGGTACTTATAAGAGTCCACCGTCTCAATGTCCATTCCCTGGATGTTCACCGGTGTTGGGAGAGGGCGACCACTATAACCATTGATGCGAGAACCAAGGTTCCTGAGAACCAAGGTTTCTTAAAGTTCAGAGCCTTTTGCGCGCTCCTGTGGCGTGCGGTCGCTCTGCTCGGCGTCACCCCTCGATGTCTGCTCTGATTCAGATCCAGGACTGGCAAAGCATCTACCAGTCGACCCACATCCCCATTCCCAAGCACGCGCCGGTGGACGAGTCGGCCACCTTCATCGGCCGCCTCTGCAGGGAGATCCTGAGGATCACCGACCCCAGGTGAGTCCCGCGGCCGGCTTTCTCCTTTTCCCCACCGTGTCGCCGCTCCACATTCGTTATGGGATGGCCACTGAGCGACGTCAACCTGTCTTTAGAGTCACGTGCTACATCGATCAGATGAACACCTGGTACGACCTGAAGACTCACCAGGAGGTGACCAACAACAGGCTGTTCTCGGAGATCCAGGGAACCCTGGGAACGTTCGGCCTTAACGGACTCGACCGCCTGCTCTGCTTCATGATGGTGAAGGAGCTGCAGGTTTGTAGAACATGATCCATCGTCTTCAGCTTTATCCTCTTCTAAGAACATGGTGGGGGGGGTTCCTCGCGCTCAAACAGGGGAGAACGTTTCGGGCGCTGGGCACCAAGGAGAGGGCACCAATATAGACACTACACTATAGGGGTATAGGGGCACTTTAGAGCAGCCAATTCAGCTTTAAACCATGTTTTTGGACCATGGGAGGACACGGGGAGAACATGAACACTCCACCCAGATCAGGATTCGAACCTGGATCCTCAGCAATAGAGGAGAACATGCTAACCACTACATGACCATTGGTACCACGTCTTCCAGCTTTATTGCTCTCTCATTTATTTGATTTCAGGTACATCTCATCTGTTTCCTCTTTATGGTCTGTTGACTTTAAACCTTTTCTTTTTGTACGTTCTACTCTCCTCCAGATGTTTCTGTCCGTGCTCCAGAAAAACATCCTCAAGGACAAAGCCATGGTTGACGTCTTTAAAGTCATGGTGAACGCTGTAAACCCGGTCCAGGGCATCGTCGGTAATTTAGCTTTCCTTCCTTTAAAACACACTCAAAACCACTTGCGTAGCTTAAGTACACCAGTTCACAGCAGCCGGGTTGTCTTTCAGCTACTGCGAGTAAAGTGTACGCCAACGCTGTGTCCAAAACCCAGAAGATCTGGCCTGGGTATCTGGAGTCCATCATGAAGGTTCGGTTCTTCTGATTTGAGTGCTTTAGTTAGTTTAGTAATGTAAGTGGACTGTAAACGGTTGCCTGTGTTAACTGTAAGTCAACTTTTGATTGGCAGGTGGGTCAGATGCAGATCCTGAGGTTACAGATCGCCAACGAGTTGAACTACTCCTGCAAGTTCGACTCCAAACATCTGGCAGCAGCGCTGGAGAATCTGAACAAGTCAGTGAGTTGGTTACACAGTTACACCTCTGTCCCGTGATTTATTCACAATAACGCACAACCGAGTGTCTGTATTTGCTTGTATAAAAACTAGGGGTGAGCTGCAATATTCGCTGATTCGACGATTCGATTCGGAGAACCTCATAGTCGAATGTACCATTTTGACCACATGGGGGTGCCCATGGCTGCTGCTAAGCATTAGTTTTTACATGAAATGTCTTTGTTTTCGTTATATATATATAGCCTTTTGTCAAATAAAATCATCATAATTTCTAGAAAAAAAAGAAAAAAGAAAAACACAAAAAAAAGGTTTTCTTTTGTTAGAAAAACAAGTAAAATATAAAACAAAAAAATCTTTTTTAAAACTATGCTTATAGCGCCATCTTGTGGTGAAATTTTAACTGATTCAGTCGACTATAGGGAAAATCTGACGAATCAGATTCGACTACGAAAATCTGTAGTTGAATACAGCCCTAATAAAAACCTTGCAAACACTATAATAAAAAAAAACAAGGTTTAATTCATAAATGCGTTTATTGAAAGCCTTATTGTCAATAAACTAGTCTTCCGTGACGTAATGCAAACGCTGATCGCTGAGTAACAGGTTTCCAGTTTCTCTTGCGGTCAAATGCTGATCTGGGTGGAGTGTTCATGTTCTCTCCGTGTCCTCCCATGGTCCAAAAACATGGATTAAAGGTGAATTGGCTGCTCTAAAGTGCCCCTATAGTTGAATTAAACAAGGTTTCATTCATAAATGCGTTTATTGAAAGCATAATTGTCAATAAACTAGTCTTCCGTGACGTAATGCAAACGCTGATCGCTGAGTAACAGGTTTCCAGTTTCTCTTGCGGTCAAATGCTGCCATCTAGTGGCCAAATTACAGAACGCCGTTTGTAAAAAAAGAAATCGTAAAATAATGTATTGTATTTCACTCATTGATATGAATGTTAAGCGCTCATCATCGATGATGTCACGGCTGGACAAACTGCTCAGCCAATCAGATTTGAGGAAGCAACCACCTGTTTTTTTGCAGGTCTCTGCTGGCGGACATCGAGGCGCACTACCAGGACCCGAGTCTCCCTTATCCGAAAGAGGACAACACTCTGCTGTATGAGATCACCGCTTACCTGGAAGCGGCGGGCATCCACGATCCGCTCAATAAAGTGAGCGCCGTTTTGGCGACGCCTCCGTTTAAAATAGAAAGATGCTTTAGATTTACTTTTGAACTTTTGTTTCGCGGCCGCCGCTGTTTTAAAGCCCTTTAATCGGATGTAATTGTGTTTTCTGCAGATTTACATCACAACCAAGCGGCTTCCCTACTTCCCGATTGTCAACTTTTTGTTCCTCATTGCACAGCTGCCCAAACTTCAGTACTCTAAAAATCAAGGTGCAACACCAACATCACTTCATAAACACATGGAGCTAAAGACCATGATGATGATGATGATGATGATGATGTCTGTCTGTGCAGGAATGACGTGCCGCCGAGCAGCTGACCCCGTGGACTGGGTTCCACTCGTCCTGGGTTTATTAACGCTGCTTAAACAGTTCCACTCCAGATACACGGAGCAGTTCCTGGCTCTGATCGGCCAGTTCATCCGTTCCATCATGGAGCAGTGCACCAGGTGACCTGCCGTTACTGCTCCCCCTTTCTTCAGACCTCATTAAAACAAAAAGTTTCCATGTCGGTCACGTCGTCTTTTCTGGTTTTCGTGCCACGCCCCTTTTTCGGAGCCTTTTTTCATATTGACTTCCGTTAAAATTTTTTCTGCAGGTTTTTTGTTGATTTTCACTCAGTTTTGCAGGTTTTTTTTTCTTTTTTTCTTTCTTTCCTCTAAATCTTAGTTGTACCAAATTTTGTTGAGCAACAAAAGCTCAACAAAAGCTTGAAGTTTGGCATGTTCTCCACATTAGCATAGTAAGCATTTCTTTGAATTTCCAACAACTTTACAGGTTTTTATTCGTTTTTTTTTTTTTTCTCTCGTTTCTTTCCTTTCAAGTCTTTTTGCTTATCCTTGTGGTAACCCTTGGATGTTTGGCATGTTCTCCAAATTAGCATAG
Source organism: Corydoras sp. C115 (assembly GCA_019802505.1). NCBI lineage: Eukaryota > Metazoa > Chordata > Actinopteri > Siluriformes > Callichthyidae > Corydoras > Corydoras sp. C115. The sequence goes on along the minus strand of JAFMOC010000171.1, from coordinate 158,380 downwards.
TTAGTATTTTTTTTCTTTCTTTTCTTTTCCTTTTAGTTGTTCGTCCTTTTGGTTAGACATCGTCAACTTTTGGAAGTTTGGCATGTTCTCCACATTAGCATAGTTAGCATTTTTTTTTCCTTTTTTTTCTTTTTCTTTTCCTTTTCATTTTAGTTGTTCGTCCTTTTGGTTAGCCATCATCAACTTTTGGTAGTTTGGCATGTTCTCCACATTAGCATAGTTTTTTCGTTTTTTTGGTAGTTTTTTCTTTTTCAGTCTTTTTTTGGTAGATTTTTTTTTTTTTTTTTTTTTCTTTCCTTTCTAGTTTCATATTTGATTTTCTTTATTGTTCTCAGTGTAAATAAGTGAGTGTTAAGCTTTCTGTCTATTTGCTTTTCATTTGTTCTGTAATAACGTATCAATTGTTTGTATGAATGACCCGAAACGATCACGAAACAACCAGACATTTCACTTTGTTTTCTCGTAATTCTCTGATTTGTGTTTCATTTAACGTTCCATGTTGCAGTCACCAGTTCAGGTTCTCTGTGTTGTGCACTATAACTATCAGACATTATTAATAATGCATGCTGCTTCTTTACAGTCAGAAGATTCCCGACATGCCGGCAGATGTTGTCGGTGCCCTGATGTTTCTCGAGGACTATGTGCGCTACACCAAACTGTCCAGAAAGGTACGTTATTAGTATGTCCGCTGTAACAAACTGTCCAGTGTTTTGTCTTTAAACCGGTATTTTGCAGGTTTTTCGCCATGTTTTCATGCTCACTTCATATTTATGTTTAGTATTGTTTAATGTTCTGTGTGAATCTATATTGAACAGTTTACCTTCCTGTGATTTATTCACAATATCGCACACCCTCGAGTGTCATTGTTTTTATAAAACGCTTACAAACACTTACACACGATAAAAAAAAAAAACGAGGTTTGATTTATATATGTGTTTATTGAAAGCAACATTGTTAATAATCTGGTCTTTCACGACGTTATCTTAACGCTTTTAAATGTTAACGCTGATCGTGGAGTAACAGGATTCCGGTTTCTCTAACAATCAAATGCTGTCATACAGTGGCCAAATTGCACAACACAGTTTCTTAAAAAAAACTAAAGTGCTCATTAGGAATCAGTTTGCTGTTTATATTAATCTTTGTTTTATGATGTAAAGTAATGTATTGTATTTCACACACTGATTCAAATGTGAAGCGCGCAGAGGTGTGTGTTATTGTCAATGATGTCACGCTTAGCCAATCAGATTTAAGGAACAGAAGTACCTTTTTGAATGATGTTTACACACTGGACATGGCAAGTTCTGCAGTTTCACACTTTTGTAAGAAAGACTTGTTATGGATTTTAATGTTCCATGAAAACGACGTCCGGCGCAGGGGCAACCACGTCATTTGGACACCGATGAGGGGACGGGTCCTTCCTCCATGTGAAAGTGTGTAACGTTATTCACTTATTATGTTCCGTGAGACTGATTCGTGCGCTCTTCTGTTCTTTTCAGGTGGTGGAAGCTCACGTGCCAAGTTTCATTTTCGATGAGTTCAGAACCGTGCTGTGAGGCACACGCCACCGGAACCGTTCTGCCTTCATTTTCTTTTTTCAGAACTAACAATTATAAGATTGTTGTGTAAGTGTAATTACTGTGTAAGATGTTTACATCAACCGCTTTTTTCATCTTGTTAGTGTTCACATCGTTACAGAGGCCGCTGGTTGTTCAGGAGTGTAAACGTAATTTGGGGAGTATTACACTCTACACTCACTGGCCACTTTATTAGGTACAACTCCTGCTTATCAGCTCCATTTACCTTCAAGATGAACTTTTCTCGTTCTTTAAGTACAGACTGTAGTTCATCTGGTATCTTATATCAACAGAACCCTCACAGAACCTGTGTTATTGAGCTGATGTTTATCAGTTTGTGGTTATAAACCAGCATCAAAAACATGTACAACACACAAACACACAGGCATCATGTCCATGAAAAGTTTATTTTATATTAAATATATTACAATACTGAATGATGACAGTAAGAAAAAAGGATGAGTGTCGACCGACAACGTACCGCATACATAAAAAAAAAAGAAGGGATCCATGAAGACGGACCTGGATCGTGTAAAGTGAAGACTACATGAACGATGGGTGGCGTTGACATAAGGCAGTTTTTTTAGCATCTTTTATGATGCTGATGCATCAGTTTATTAAGATCAGAGCTGCGTCCCAAATCACATGCGTGTATCAAAGTGCACACTGTTGAATCTGTAAATAAAACCAGTGGAACCAGGCCTCGATCATTAAATCCAGCTGTACGTTTATCATCACAGCAGAGTGTGTAGGGATTTACTGACGTCTGTTCTTGTGCTTGTGTACTTGTGTTTGTAAGAGTATTCGGTTGCCATGGTAACCGATGTCATAATTACTGTCAGTGGAACTGAAATCCACTAAATGAGTTACGGATTACGGTTTGTTTTACCCATCGTGATGTTTCAGTAACGTTCAAAAGGTAAAAAGTTGTTGTAACTGAAAATTGTTAATTACTTAGATTGTACTCAGCGTCAGCAAGTATCCAAGGGTTAATGTATTACTGTTTGCAGACGCATTTATCCAAATTGACTTAGAAAAACACTAACCACTAAGCTGACGCACCCCTTTTAAAATGCGGTACTGCTGCAGCACTAACAACGTACGTCTGTCACACATTACATTGTTAAAGTATTGAGATTGGTTTAAAATTAAAGCTCAATTCACTAAGAACAGCCCCTTAATTCATGCCGTCATTTTGTAGGCGACGCCTTCATTTCCCTAAATGAACTTTGTTGTGTTAGATATTTAAAATAACACGTGTAAGTGGTTTATTTATTTATATGAATATTATTATTCATTGAAGCGTTATATCAGCACCACTTTTTTAAACAGAGGAACGCTGTGAACTTAGTAAAGTCATCACTAAGTGTTAGTGTACAGTATTTTAGAGATGATTCATGTTCAGTGTTGATTGATCTTTTCAGATTGCAGTATGTGATTTGCGAAGCGTCTCTTTTCACTAGAACAAAAACAATCAAGATACTTTTATCGGTTGCCGATGACACGTCAGTGCATTGTTCTTAAGCTGATGTACATTCAAGAGTGTGTATTTGTACATGGCGGATGGCCCGCAGCGGCACCACGACTCTGTGAGGATGGAGTTATAGTCTGTACTAAACTGCATGGTGCTTCAGATATTGCTTAAGATGTTGCGGCGGCCTTTGGGTTCAGCCTTTTATTAACACCATGTCGGCGATTCGGACACTGTGACGCTGATTCACAGGCCTCAGTTACCAAAATAAAGTGTTAGGTGATCTGTAGCTCGGTGTTCACGAGACGCGACGGTGTTAGTGTGATGATGATGAT
>JAFMOC010000171.1:145000-150000 GCA_019802505.1 Corydoras sp. C115 | reverse complement strand
GAGACGAAACACAGTTACATAAATTCAGGAGCTGGGCAGATCGGCATGGGTGACCCCTGACATCAGTTGCCCACCGTGGTGTCTCGTACAAGTCGTCCAACTGTGGACCTATTTACAACATATTCACGTACAGATACCAAAAAACCTGCGAGAACATGAACGACTCGCATGTTTGGTTTCAGCAGATCTGTTAACACGGGAAACGGCATCACGGCAGAAACCCCGAATTTTAAAACTCTGACATGTTTTAAATACGGAATTCAGATGCTGCCCGTCACCGAAAGTCCCCCAAAATCTGAATGGAAGAGGATTATATTATTTCTGAGTGATATCTGGGCGTCAGGCAGATACACCCAGGACAGGGTGCCAATCTATCACTGGGCACACACTCACTCACACACTCACACACTATAGGTAGATCAGCCAATTCACCTTGAATCTATATTCTTGGACTGTGGGAGGAAACCCGGAGAACCCTAGAACGCCCAGAGGGTGCGGTGTTTAAATGGTTAGGTCCACTGAAGTTACCAATGTGGGTCCTTGAGCGAGACCCTTAACCCTCATTGCTCCAGGGATGTTGTGATGAACCCTGTGCTCACCTTGGAAGTCGCTTTGGATAAAAGCGTCCAATAAATGACCAAATGCAAATGTAAATCCAAATGCAGAACCCGGAGAACCCAGATGGACACGAGGGGAATATATAATCTCCACCCAGAATGGGGTTTGAACCTGGATCCCCAGTGCTGAGAGTATGCTGCCGTACTTCCCGGTTTAAAAAATACCAAAGTTCATTCATCCATCCATTATCTTCCGCTTTATCCTCTATTAGGGTCGCGGGGGGGGGTTCCCCATGGCCATCCAGGGGAGAACGTTTCGGGCGCTGGGCAGATACATCCAGGACACTCACTCACACAGACACACTCTATATGGGGCAATTTGGAGAACTCAATTGACTTGATCCATGTTTTTGGACTGTGGGAGGAAACCGGAGAACCCGGAGGAAACCCACACGGACACGGGGAGAACATGGAAACTCCACCCAGATGGGGATTCGAACCGGGAATCCCTAATGCTGAAAGGAGAACGTGCTATCCACTAAGCCACTGTGCCGCCAATACCAAAGTTTTCTTTTTAAAATTTGTTTATAAGTGTAAATAAGAAATGGATTTGAAAGCAGTATTTAAAAGCGGTATTTAAATGCAGGTTATTTGTATTTAATCTGAGAATGAAACGATCCGGTATTAACCGATCCGCTGAAAGAATGCCCACACTCCACGTTCTGCGTGTAGGGAGTTTCATAAGGTCAGCCTCTGAGCTAACGGCATTTCACTTGTCCGTCTTTATCAAGATCATCAGAGGGATGCCCTTAAAGGAAAGCCCACCAATCGAACTTAATAATGACTCGAATACAAATACAGAGGGGGGGGGGGGGGGGGGTGAACGGTACGAAGCAGTACCTAATAAACGGTCCCTCAGTGTTTTTATTGATATCTTCAACCCATTCGGGTACATATAAGTCTGTTTTGGAGCAAGGGGTTAAATACCTGCGTGAGGAGGTGAGGAGGAGGATGGACACAGAAAGAGTGAAGGGAAAGGGAAGGACGTGAGAAAAACAGAGAGACAGAGAAGGTAAAAGACAACAGAACACAGAACCCCCCCCCCCCCCCCCCCCCCCCCCATGACCTGATAAGACACAATTGAGAGAAGGACAGAACTTTGAGAGCATCACATTAACCCTCCATCCATCCATTATCTTCCACTTTATCCTCTATTAGGGTCGCTGAGGGGGGGTTCTCCATGCCCATCCAGGGGAGAACGTTTCGGCCACTGGGTAGATACACCCAGGACAGGGCGCCAATCTATCGCTGGGCACACACATACTCTATATGGGGCAATTTGGAGAACTCAATTGGAACAGGATTGTGCACACTTCCATCCATTATCTTCCGCTTTATCCTATATTAGGGTCGCGGGGGGGTTCCCCATGCCCATCCAGGGGAGAACGTTTCGGCCACTGGGCAGATACACCCAGGACAGGACGCCAATGAATCACAGGACACACACTCGCTCACACTGACCCGGATGAAACCGGAGAACCTGGCGGAAACCCGGAGGAGAAGATGGAAACTTCACCCAGATTGGGATTCGAACCGGGAATCCCCAGCGCTGAGAGGAGAACGTGCTAAACCACTAAGCCACCGTGCCACCCTTACCACACTGACCCATAAAGGGTAAATTAGAAGTTTGTTACCCGGTGCACCATGTCTACACATTTGCACTCCTGTTAAAAAAAAAAGTGCATGAGAGGGTTCTGCCCCAGCGCACACCTTTGTACCCTGAAATGTGCCCTAATGCACTGTATTTGAAGGTGAAACATTCATACAACCAGGTAGGACATGTTTAATCAATCAGAAGGCTTTATACTAAGAGGTCACCTTACTATTTAAATTGAGATTCCCACAAACGTTGATAGATCTTTAGTAAGAAGTTTGCTTGGCCACAAAACCATAAAGTTCGCTTTAAAGACAAAAAAAATAACACTGAGAATGAGACAGACGGGTCAAGATGAGACAGACAAAACATTCACGATGTTATTATTAGGGCTGTATTCAACTACAGATTTTCGTAGTCGGATCTGATTCGTCAGATTTTCCCTATGGTCGACTGATAGTCGAATCAGTTAAAATTTCACCACAAGATGGCGATATAAGCATAGTTTTCAAAAAAGATTTTTTAATATATATTTGACTTGTTTTTCTAACAAAAGAAAACCTTTTTTTTTTGTTTTGCTTTTTTTTTTCTAGAAATTAGGATGATTTTATTTGACAAAAGCTTATATATATAACGAAAACAAAGACATTTCATGTAAAAACTAATGCTTAGCAGCAGCCATGGGCGCCCCCATGTGGTCAAAATGGTACATTCGACTATGAGGTTCATAGTCGACTACGGTTCTCCGAATCGAATCGTCAAATCAGCGAATAATGCAGCTCACCCCTAGTTATTATGCTAAACTACAAGGCCGAGGTCTGTAACTACACTGAGCACGGACCCTGATAATCAAACCAGGCTGTTACACTTCTCTCAGACTGATACCTCTGAATTCTACAACGTGTGACCCAAAGGGCCACATCTGGCTGAGATGCAACATTGCTGGCCCACTGGCAAGATGGCACTCATATGCGAACACTCAAACGGGTTACATGTTTTAAAAAAAACACATCTGCTCCACATCTGGCTCACACATATGGCAGTGTAAACTATGTAAGCTATCAGTCAACCCCATTTTGCAGTGCTCCCTAAACGAGAGCCACTTTGGGTTGATGTACAGCTCTAATGGGTACTTACATCGTGCAAACTACGCACCAAGCGGGCCAGATGAAAATGATTTCTTATGTTTTATTTATATCTGTGTTATTGTTTAGACTCAATAAACTCATGAAATCTGTCTGTTGTCATTAAGCAGACAGTGAGTCAGTGATATGAGGCCATAATATTAAAAGCAATGCAGCATTTACACTGATTCATTCATTCATTCATTCATTATCTCCCGCTTTATCCTCTATTAGGGTCGCGGGGGGGTTCCCCATGCCCATCCAGGGGAGAACGTCTCGGGCGCTGGGCAGATAGACCCAGGACAGGGCGCCAATCGCTGGGCACACACTTACTCACACAAACACACTCTATATGGGGCAATTTGGAGAATTCAATTGACTTGATCCATGTTTTTGGACTGTGGGAGGAAACCGGAGAACCCGGAGGAAACCCACACGGACACGGGGAGAACATGGAAACTCCACCCAGATGGGGATACGAACCGGGAATCCCTAGCGCTGAGAGGAGAACGTGCTAAACCACTAAGCCACCGTGCCGCCCCATTTACACAGATTTTCGTGTTAAAATTAATTCAATAACAAAAAAAAAATCTTTACATTTAATGTCCTTTAATGGATTTTTTAATTGAAATGAAATCAGAGGTGGAACGTTTTTCCAAGAGAAGCCGAAAGTAGCCGAAAGGAACATTTAAACCAAACTTACTCGGTGGAGTTGGATCGAGGACGGAACCTCTTTCCTTTAAGCTTTTTCCTGCTGCCACTGATATTCCCTGCAAAGAAAAGCAACAGAGCATTGTGTGTTATTCACAGAATCGCAGTGACCCTCCTGCACTGCTCCATCAGTTCAACCTCAAGCATCACTTTATTATTTTAACATGTTCAGTACATTTACATTTACATTTAGTCATTCAGCAGACGCTTTTATCCAAAGCGACTTACAAATGAGAACACCACAAGTCAGAAGCCATGGAGAAAACCAACTATACTGTAAATTCATCAAACCTGATTGTTATTCGATGCTGCGTAACAGGTATTTGTTAAAGAGATGCGTCTTCAGTAGTTTCTTAAAACTGTTTAGTGATTCTGCCGTACGGACAGAGTTGGGAAGATCGTTCCACCATGTTGCAGTGGTGAACGCCACGGACTGAGAATGAGCTCCTCGGTGAGGTGGAACCACCAGGGGGCGATCATCACCGGAGCGAAGTGAATGAGTCGGAGTGTATTTTGAAAAGATGGAGTGAAGGTCGGAGGGGCCAGATCCAGAGATGGTTCTGTGTGCCAGAGTCAGTGACTTGTACTGAAAACTATAACTATAGTTTTGTTGTTATAGTTATGTTCTGTAACTATAACAACCTGAAGTATAGACACCAAATGGTTACATGGTTTTGGGTTGCTCAGTGACTGGGGTGCAACCAGTTCAGGTTGAGGGGTCAAACCCAGAAGCTACCAAAGTTATCAACATGGGACCTCATAAACCTCAGTTCTCCAGGGATGCTCCGTCATACCCCATACTGTGAACTGATCCAACAGAATGTTGGGACACTTGAAAGTCATTTTGGATGAAAAAAACAGAGCTTCTCATTATCCCAGCTAAACCCTCAATCCATCACAACCTGACCTTCCAAATTGATGGCTCCACAATCTCCCCAACTGACTCGGTCCGGA
>JAFMOC010000171.1:72500-140000 GCA_019802505.1 Corydoras sp. C115 | reverse complement strand
CACACACAGACACACTCAGGTACATACCCCATGCCCGGAGCATACGACCCTGTCGCTGGTGCCGGGGCAGGTGCTGAAGTTAAAATCTTGAATTGGCAGACATTTGTGGTTGAAGCAGATCCTCTCGGTGCCGCAGGCCGTCCCGTCCTCCACGTATCCCAGATCGGTGTCTCCATCAATCATCACATGCCCCCCACTAAAGGCAGAAAGACAGATCTGATAAGTTTATACACACACACACACGCACACACACACACACACACACACACACACGGCCATAAACGTTAAAATACAACAAAAACTGGAGATCCCTGGATCTAAAAATCCAAGTGCATTCATACTGCTGTGTCCAAGTCTGTATGCTTGCACATGTGTGTGTGTGTGTGTGCGTGTGTGTGTGAGAGAGGGGTGGGGGTGGGGGGCGGACACTGTACCTGCAGTCGAGCGATGCACTATGCTGAGCCACGGAAAAGGAGGTCAGGCCTCCCTGCAGCTCCCCGAGTCTCGGGGCAGGTGAAATATTGGAACACAGCAGGTATCCACACTGCACGTCCCTGAAACACACACACCGCATTGTCCCTCAGGTCTCCGAAACGACGTACAGTTCAGTCTCGTGACCCCACAGGGCGTTTCAACTTACTGCTTTTTACACTGAATCCACGTTTCTCTGTCTTTGCCACAGTTCCCTTTCTCCGTACCTTCGATGTTCAGCTTCTCATAGCAGAACTTATCTGCAGACATCGCTTCTGCAGGACGAGGATTATAATTAAAAATGAAGATATATGAGCAAGGCAGTGATTTTATTATTATTATTATTATTATTATTATTATTATTATTATTAGTAGGGGTGAGCTGCAATATTCGCTGATTCGACGATTCGATTCGGAGAACCGTAGTCGACTATGAACCTCATAATCGAATGTACCATTTTGACCACATGGGGGCGCCCATGGCTGCTGCTAAGCATTAGTTTTTACATGAAATGCCTTTGTTTTCGTTATATATGTAGCCTTTTGTCAAATTTTTTAAATGATGTGTGCGCTTTAACCCATTTACGGTGCTCTAGAAAAACAAGTAAAATATAAAAAAAAAATCTTTTTTAAAAACCACGCTTATAGCGCCATCTTGTGGTGAAATTTTAACTGATTCGACTATCAGTGTACTATAGGGAAAATCTGACGAATCAGATTCGACTATGAAAATCCTTAGTTGAAGACACCCCTAATATTTATTATTATTATTATTATTATTGTTTAAGTACTTACTCTCTCCCCACAGGTACTTGCACTGTCTGTCTTTAGTTTTGCATCGGCCATTGAAGCATCGTCCCTGACACATGGACAGACAAGAAGAAGACTCGTTACATTTGATTGATCTCTTATTTCATTCGTAGGATTAGTAACACCTTAGTAACATTAGTAACACCAACAGAATCCTTTTTGCTCACAGGAGAGACTCAAGGGGATTATTTTGTCTCCCGACAGAGTCTCCGTTTATCTATCTCTCATCGAGACATTGTTATTCAAAGAACTGTCACGTTCTAGATGTTTTTTCTTTGCTTATGACCTAGTCTGAGTAACTTCATGCATGTTCGGTGCAAAAAGCACCAATACTATAATCTATAGTCTGGTAGCAAGAACCATGCCACTGTGAAAAGACTGAATCACACTAACATATGATAACATATGACTTTATAGTTGCATGATTGAGTAAGTGCACAGATGATCCCGTTGTTGAAGTATTACATTATAAAAAAAACATTATATACTAGGGGCGAGCTGCAATATTCGCTGATTCGACGATTCGATTCGGAGAACCGTAGTCGACTATGAACCTCATAGTCGAATGTACCATTTTGACCACATGGGGGTGCCCATGGCTGCTTCTAAGTATTAGTTTTTACATGAAATGTCTTTGTTTTCGTTATATATATAGCCTTTTGTCAAATAAAATCATCCTAATTTCTAGGTAAAAAAAAGAAAAAACAAAAACAAAAAAAAAAAAGGTTTTCTTTTGTTAGAAAAACAAGTAAAATATAAAAAAATATCTATTTTTTTTTAAAAAACTACGCCCTTAGCGCCATCTTGTGGTGAAATTTTAACTATAGGGAAAATCTGTCGAATCAGATTCGACTATGAAAATCTTTAGTTGAATACAGCCCTATTATATATATACAAATAAACACATAAGCTCTTAATAAAATTCTTAATAAAGTTCTAATATTAAGTATATTAAGTTCTTATTAGGGCGGCATGGTGGCTTAGTGGTTTAGCATGTTCTCCTCTCAGCACTAGGGATTCCCGGTTCGAATCCCCATCTGGGTGGAGTTTCCATGTTCTCCCCGTGTCCGCGTGGGTTTCCTCCGGGTTCTCCGGTTTCCTCCCACAGCCCAAAAACATGAATCAAGTCAATTGAATTCTCAAAACTGCCCCATATAGAGTGTGTCTGTGTGAGTGAGTGTGTGCCCAGCGATGGATTGGCATCCTGTCCTGGGTGTATCTGCCCAGCGCCTGAAACGTTCTCCCCTGGATGGGCATGGGGAACCCCCCCCGCAACCCTAATAGAGGATAAAGTGGGAGATAATGAATGAATGAATGTTCTTATTAAAGTTCTCACCTGATCTTTCTCACACGTGTAGCCGTCCATTTTGTGCACATTTGGAGGACACTGTAAAAAAAAAAAAAAAAAAAACAATAACTAATAATATGGGAATCTTCATTATGATTAATAATAATTTTACACTAAAGGCGATCGCCACACTGTGATTTTAATTGTCCATCTGCTGCATCAACCAATCGGCTTCAGTTTTCTCACCTGGCTTGAGTTCCCAGTGCAGTTCTCTGGTATATCACAGTCATTTACAGCGTCTCTGCAGATCACACCCATAAACTCCATCTGCACGTACAGAACAGTCATCATCAACAAGCTAGTCATCCACACACAACACACACACACACACACACACACACACGAAGCATTAATTACCTGACAGTTATTACAACATTGTCCATTGCTGCATTTAGAGCCCTGAGTGAGTGAACACTTCTTACAGCAGTTCTCTCCTTCTTTGAGACACTCCTGTTAAACAGAGAGGCAAAAATTAATACTAATACTAATTAAGTCTAATACAGAACTCATTAATTACATCCCCCGCTTTATCCTCTATTAGGGTCGCGGTGGGGTTCCCCATGCCCATCCAGGGGAGAACGTTTCGGGTGCTGGGCAGATAGACCCAGGACAGGGCGCCAATCCATCGCTGGGCACACACTCACTTACACAGACACACAGACTCTATATGGGGCAATTTTTGAGAATTCAATCGACTTGTTCCATGTTTTTGGACTGTGGGAGGAAACCGGAGAACCCGGAGGAATCCCTAGTGCTGAGAGGAGAACGTGCTAACCACTAAGCCACCGTGCCGCCTAATACAGGACTGTTAAACTTATTTATTTGTCATGCAGAAAAGACACAAAATGCGCTAATTATTTTATTATTTATTAAACTGCTTAAAATTAAATTAAACATTAGTGACAATAACTCTACTTACTGACGCCAACGTTTATTTAATTTATATCTAATTCCACTAACTTGTTGCTTTTTATTGCCTGTCATCTGAATATTTGTAGGTCTTTGGTGCAAACATTGTTAAAATAAGTAACTTCCCAAATTAATTTAAAACAAAATCCTATTTTAAAAACCTATTTTACTGAACCAAAGAATATGCAATTTCACCTGTTTGCCAGCAGAGGGCACGTTTTGACACTTTCGCAGAATTTACGTGTTTAGTGCCATCTAGTGGTTGCCGAATAAAACAGCACCTCCTTAATAAACCACCTGATTCTGCAATTGATTGTGAAGGCTACCTCTTTCTGGTTGGCCAGAATACCACGTGACGAGCCGCAGGTCAACAGGTCTGCTTTAATATAACATAAAAATGTAAACAAATGAAATGTCTCACCGCTGGACTTCCACAGTCACACTCCTCTCCCGGCTCCACAAAGCCATTCCCACATTCTGGAGGATCCAGCAGCTGTAAAAAGAAAGAATACAAGTTATAAAGAACCTCCTTTAATTTATAATAACACATGATCATGAACGCAAACGATGAAACTCATCGGATAAATATTTCAAACATTTTTTACCCAGATATAATTTAATATATAAAACAATAATAACAAAGCGGCCGGCACGATGGCTTAGTGGTTTAGCATGTTCTCCTCTCAGCGCTGGGGATTCCCGGTTCGAATCCATGTTCTCCCCGTGTCTGCGTGGTTTTCCTCCGGGTTCTCCGGTTTCCTCCCACAGTCCAAAAACATGGATCAAGTCGATTGAATTCTCCAAATTGCCCCATATAGAGTGTGTCTGTGTGTGTGAGTGTGTGTCCAGCGATGGATTGGCGTCCTGTCCTGGGTCTATCTGCCCAGCGCCTGAGACGTTCTCCCCTGGAACCCCCCCCCGACCCCCCCCGCGACACTAATAGAGGATAAAGCGGGAGATAATGAATGAATGAATGAATGAATAATAACAAAGTGGGCGGCACGATGGCTTAGTGGTTTAGCATGTTCTCCTCTCAGCGCTGGGGATTCCCAATTCGAATCCCCATCTGGGTGGAGTTTCCATGTTCTCCCCCGTGTCCGCGTGGGTTTCCTCCGGGTTCTCAGGTTTCCTCCCACAGTCCAGAAACATGGATCAAGTCGATTGAGTTCTCTAAATTGCCCCATATAGAGTGTGTGTGTGAGTGAGTGTGTGACCAGCGATGGATTGGTGCCCTGTTCTGGGAGTATCTGCCCAGCGCCCGAAACCTTCACCCCTGGATGGGTATGGGGAACCCCCCCCCCCCCCCCACGACCCTGATATATAGGACAAAGCGGAAGATAATGAATGAATAATAAAGCACTAACCTTAGTGGGTTTGTTGAAGAGACAGGCTCCACCCCCGCTATATAAGAAATTGTGATATTCCTCAATGTTACAGTCAGAGAATCTTTTGGGCATGTAGAAGCTGAAAAAGGGAAAGCAAACCGTAACTGTACATAGAATAGCTCTGAGTTAGAACCTCACAGTCAGTGGAACGTCAGATGAGCCTCGGGTTCCAGTGACTGTTCGTTATAGAATCTCTTCATACTCGTGAAGAGTCACTTTACTATTCAGTCACTTTAAGCCAGACGACATCTTTACCAGGACCATAATGCACATGACTCCATCGCTCCTCGCCACATCGTTCCAGTTCAACAGAACCCCCCCCCCTCCTCTCGGGCAGCACAGCACTTACGGGAGCCTTTAGGAACCCCGGCCTGCTGCTTAATGCGATCGATATCCTGCTTTTTAAAAGAGGCTACGCGTTTCCTGAGTCAGTCCATGTCTGATTACCACAGAGAGTCGTGTTCCTCATGTTTGCATATTATCCATAATGTAACCGGTCAACACACTGCATTGATCTGCACACATTTTAAACAATTCAGTCCGATCACACATTTATAAAAATCAATAAATGATAAACTATGCAAAGAAAAAATCTGTAGAGCTTTATAATGTAGGTGAAACATACTTTACTAAACAAACAAAACCTTAAAAGTAACAGAATCCTTATAATAAAAACTATTATTATATTCATTCATTCATTATCTTCCACTTTATCCTCTATTAGGGTCGCGGTGAGGTTCCCCATGCCCATCCAGGGGAGAACGTTTCGGGCGCTGGGCAGATACACCCAGGACAGGACGCCAATCTATCACTGGGCACACACTCACTCACACATACACACTCTATATGGGGCAATTTGGAGAACTCAATTGACTTGATCCATGTTTCTGGACTGTGGGAGGAAACCGGAGAACCCGGAGGAAACCCACGTGGACACGGGGAGAACATGTAAACCACCGTGCCGCCTACTATTATTATAATCTCTCCTAAACAAATGACTGTAACGCCTCTCAAATCGCAGGTGGCAAAACCACTACAATTCTGTGTTTCATTCTTCAACATCCTTCATCATCATTTCTGCTTAATTCATGTGCTACATAAACCTGCCCTAATTACCCCCATGTGCCTTCTGCTTCGTTCCCACCCCTTCAGCAAAACCGTTTGAAGTCTGGCATTTGCTAAAACCATGCAATAATTAAAAGCTGACTTGTGAAAGTACGCAGACTGATGCTAAAAAGTCGTTTTAAAAACCCTAATCATCTTCAGTTCCTGCGGTGCAAATACACCGAGAGGGAGAACTTTGCCTAAGAACAAGTTCCTACGGCGCAGAAGCTCTTAAAGAAGTTTTAAAGTAATTAAGCACACGTCATTAGTCAGTAGATCAGAAATCATTTTTTCTGTCGCCACAGTGATTTGTCGGGAAGAAACCTGAAGACAGACGGGAGGTGTTTGAGACGAGAGTGAACCAGATGAAAGATTAAAGAGATCAAAGAGCCGAGAGTCTTGGATCTGATCGGTTATCGTCGCTGCGTGAAGTCTAAAGTCTTTAGGTGTAACTCCACTGAGGTCCCGTGGATCGGTGGAAAGGTCAAGAAGTTTCCAAAGTTGTTTATGACATTTCCTGTTCAGCACTTCAACTAAAGAAGCTTTTATGATTCTTCTTTATTTTCACTTTTACTTTTGATACCACTACACACACTTGAAATTTTATAATAGTAAATGGTAAATTGTAAATATATATATATATATATATATATATATTCATTCATTCATTATCTCCCACTTTATCCTCTATTAGGGTCGCGGTTTGGTTCCCCAAGCCCATCCAGGGGAGAACGTCCCGGGCACCGGGCAGACAGACCCAGGACAGGGCGCCAATCCATTGCTGGGCACACACTCACTCACAGACACACTCTATATGGGGCAATTTTGAGAATTCAATTGACTTGATCCATGTTTTTGGACTGTGGGAGGAAACCGGAGAACCCGGAGGAAACCCACGCAGACACGGGGAGAACATGGAAACTCCACCCAGATGGGGATTTGAACCGGGAATCCCTAGCGCTGAGAGGAGGACATGCTGAACCACTAAGCCACCGTGCCGCATTCTATATATATATATATATATATATATATATATATATATATATATATATATATATATATATATATATATATATATATATATATATATATTTTTTTTTTTTTTTTTTTTTTTTTTTTTCCCTAAATTTTTTTCTATTTTTTATTGTACTGTCATTGCTACTGGCTGCTAAATTTCCTTCGGGATGAATAAAGTATTCTATCTATTCTATCTATCTTCTAACTTCTGATTGGGAGAAGCAGCAACCTCCTGCCACACATCTGATCATACATGTGTATAAAGAGCTGAGTCGAGTCGCTGATACGACGACTGAACCGAAATGTTTGCAGACACTTGCCTATTTTGGACGAGGCCCCTAGGCAGAAGAATTGCTCTAGAAAATAAAAGCATACGGCGAACAGAGAGAGCGACGGACGTGTTTCTGAACATTTCAGCCAACATGCTCCGTCATTAAGCCCATAGTCATGAGTGTGCTACAGGGACGTCTGGGTCTGACACTTTCACTTATTAATAAAGGCTATGAAGCTGTGTGATAGAAGAAAGGAGCGTTCATGTCCAGCATCACTTAAGTGCATTTTCTACTGTATTAGTTCTGCAGCAGAAGTCATTACCTCATAATCACCTCATAATCACCTATTCCATTCATGACCAGGGGTTTAGTGCACTAAATGGGGTACTGATGACTCTGAGTACCTTTAATGAACGGGAAATGGTGCTAAAGCTTTGAGCAGGGATAATTCGGTTCGGAAAAAAATCCCTGTTTTTTTTTTTTTTTTTTTTTTTTTTTCTTACAAACATGACAAATAAAAAAATTAAAGACATGGAACCTGAACTACAAAGACTACAGAGGGAAAAAAAATACAGAACTCGCCGTATTTTTCTCATCTCTCTCCAGATTTGTTAAAAGGAAAACTTTGATACGTTCCAAGATGGGCCGTGTTTTTCCATCTCTGTGAGCCTGGATTTTCACAAGCAATAAAAAGATTAAAATCGAACCAGTATTGAGTTAGAACCCAATATTAGCCATTTAAAATGAGCCTGCAATGGGATTCTATGAGGGAATCAGCCACATTAAAGTAAACCGCTTGTTTTCACCACTGAGGGCTTTACAATTGACTCACACGGTCTGAATAAGCTGCTATGTGTTTGTTAGTCAGAAAGAAGGGAAAAAAAATATTCTATTATTAAAAACCATGTTATATTTACCTGTCATGTTATTGTACAATATAAATATAATAATATAATATACATTATTAATTTGTCAGTAGTGTAAACAGATGATTACTTTGACATCGTAAAACATAGAGCTGTTTAGTGGCGGCTGGGTTTTACATTCTTCCTCCGTACTGGATCTATTTCATCTGCTTTTGGTTCCAGTGAAACAAACCAATTTAGAAAGATTTAAAAAATAAGGTCCAAGTTTTAAAAAAAAAAATAATAATAATCAAAGTTTCCCTTTAAGGCTCAACATTGAGGTGCAGGTCCTCAATGGATTGGATGGAACAGGGAGGTTATGGATGACTGACAGCCCCCCCCCTTCCCGGGTAGTTGGCTGTTTGAGTGAGTAGCATGTCAGGGCCGAGCTTCTGCTCACCTGCTGTTCCCATTCGGGATTGAGGGGGGGACGCAGGAAGTATCGAAAGAGACGAGTGAACACAGTAGACACACTGACATATAACAGTACAGATACACACAAACATACACACTGAGACAGATTTACACAACCTGCTACAGACCAACACACTGCAGACAGATAAAGATGTCCGGGGAGAGAATAATGAATTTATGGTCAGATTATTTTATATGGGTTATCAGGATTAAAACTCTTGCAGTTTCAGGACCAGGGCTGGATAAAGGTCCGTGTGCAGATTTGCTTCATTTGGTTAAATCCACCGTGAACTGGTCTGATCGGAGGTCAGTGGAGACCGTACTACCAGTCTGAGGACGGCTCGATCCTTTTGCTGAGGACAGCATTATTATTATTTTCTTTGTGTGTTAACATGTCATTTTGCTCGATCCTTTAGGGATAATTAAACGATTTACATATCATCACACTTACACTCTCCTGTAAAGTTAAAGGTATAATAAACCTGTGTGAGTGGCGAGGTTACACGAAGTGTAGAATTATTGCAGATTGTTTGAGGATTTTTAATAAAAAAAATTTTTTTTTGCAGGGTGGAGCTCGAAGTGACTCACCGTTCAAAATTCTTTTCTTGTCGGAGAAAATGCCAATGTTTTGCCCGAGAGACTGCGCCAGTGTGATGGCCATCTCCTCCGTTTTACCATACTGCAAAAGAAACAAGAGAGGTGTGTGTGGTTAGGGGAGGGGGGGGTGGCTATTAATCCAGATTAATACTGATAAATAGTCCATCACAATGACCTCGTTGACTCCGCCCCCTTTGGTCAGCGAACATACGCCTCCCATGTAAGAGGCTCCGCCCCAACTGCTATGGAAACGAGTGCCCCTGAAGAAACGAAGAGAATTTAATTTATTAGAGTTGAACTGTTCATGAATGAATCAATGATGTTAAGGATGCGCTGTGTGATGCAGAACAAATGGTGTGTGTATGAGTGTGTGTGTGTGTGTGTGTGTGTGTGTACTGACGAGAACAGATGGACCGAGTCGCTCCTTTCCTTGATGAAGTCCCGTCTGTACTTCATGAACGCGCGCAGCGTGATCATAGGGTCGTCATTAATGTCGAACCTGCTCTCCGCTGCCCACGTCTCCATGGCAACCAGGACAATCCTTGTGTTCAGTTGCTCCTTAAAGATCTAAGGAGATAAATAAAGATGAAGAAGAGAGACAGGGGAAGAGTGAAGAGTTCCGCTGAAGCACCATTTAGATGAGAAAGACCTCGGAGGTCATTTTTCCCAAATTCCAGTTTAGTCCATTTTTTAAATTTTTTTTTTTATTTCAATCGCTTTGCTTTTAGGATAAATCTCAGACGTCTCACACTGCAGATACAGCCATGCTTTTTTTTCTTAGGTGTGCTGGCAGGACACATGTCCAATTATCCGCCTGAGAGTCCAGAGAGAATCAATCCTCACTCTTAATTCACGAGATAGGAGTCCAGTCACGGTGAGGCATCCGTTTTTGTTTTTCCCCTTCAAGCTGCCATTTGGTGACTGCTGTTGACATATTAAACAAATACCAACTGTCTCTCTTCAAGGCGGGTTGTGCGTGCAAGACAGACGGGGATATTTTCATACAAACTCCGGTTATTATTACTCAAGGGCAAACTCTCAGACAGATCGAGCTCCCCGTGAGGCCTGTTCTTATTTCAGCTGCAATATGAGCCTGGGATTAACTGGTGCATTAACTATAAATATCATTGTTTTTGCCCAAGACAAGAGTCTCATCGTGTTCTATGATCAAATTGCAAGGATGACAGAAGACGTCACAGATGAACCAGTTTAATTTTCCTAAAAAACCTCTTTGAGGGCTGGTGTTTCATTACACTGTCAGAAAAGATAAGTATTTATAAGTATAAGTATATGTAGAATATTATATGTTCATCTGCCATTGTATTAGATACAGCTTTGCAGCTTCGTGTGCCATATAGATGGACTTTGTAGTTCTACTGTTACGTTCTGTAGTCCATCTATTCCTGCATACTCTGTTTTCTCATAATCAGGACCATGGACAGAGCAGGAAATAATTACGATGATGTGGTGGATGATTATTAAGTCCCCTCCGGTTTGAGACCCGCCATCAATGAGATTCATTAATGCAGCGAAGACGTCAACTTACAAAATCAGCCATGTTGACAATGGACTTGGCATAGTTGTTGGTCTGGCCGACTGAGAGTCGATGCCTCTTGTACTGTAAAAATATAAAGATAAATCAGGGGCCCAAATAAAAAGAAATGATGAAACTTCTTATAAAAGGTCTCGTGTAGGACTTTAATGCCTTTAATGCCTTCTTACCATCAGGTGGTCATTAATAACCATCAGCTCGATGTATTTGGTCTCATCCTCAACCGTCCCTGAGACCTGCGGAACAGATGGCACATTTACAGTGAAGCCTCATTCATTATTATAGTAGAGTGATCTAGAATACACAATGCTGTATATTTACATGTTTAATTCACAAAGATATCACATAATTCATTTAGTTTTTACTCACTTGTCTCTTTTTTCTTCTGTGTCCTGTTGCTGGGAAGAGTGGGCGGCTTTGGAACGGTGACTCCGCGAGGGCAACTACACAAAACAAAAACAGCAGAAATTAATGCGTTTCGACGTTTCAGAAATAAACAAATGAAACTGCACAATGAAAGGTCTGATAAACCCAAAGGTCTCACGTTCACCGGATCTAAAACAAACTGACTCATTCCCATTCAGCAAATGAAAATTAATTAATCAAAACAGCCATCCATTTATCTGTTCCATTATAATTTACACCATGGTTTAGTGATTTATTATTGTCCGTTTGATTGTTGTGCGAGATGAGGGGTTAGAACCTACGTGGTGGGATGTAATCCTCTGGAGGCTGAAAACCTGGGGACTTATAAATCAGGTGAATTTGAACACGATCCTGCAGAGAGAGAGAGAGAGAGAGAGAGAGAGAGAGAGAGAGAGAGAGAGAGAGAGACAGAGAGACAGAGAGACAGAAACAGAACAAGAGAGACAGAAATTGTCATTCTTCATTCTGTTTGTATTGTAATAAAACCATGAACTATGGGTTTTATTCTCATCCATAAAACACTGAAACACACAATAAATTAAACTTTATTTTATAAAGAACTCTATATTTTAACATGGTTTAAAAACATTCCACAAGCCATATTTATCTTCATGTGATGCTCGAGACCTTAAATGGCTTCACAGTGAACGCGCATCTGACGCGTCATCCGGGTCATCGAGATTCAAGATTCAAGAAAATTTTATTATCATTATTATCACATTTGGTACATGAGATAAGAACGAAATTATGGGTCACGGACCTCGATTACCCTGTTATTTTTAAAGTTATAATTTAAATTTAAATTTTAAAGAAAAAAATGATCATTTTTAAATAAAAAAAAAAATACATTTTTAAAAATACAAAAATACAGTATATAGATATGTGAAATATAATAAAACAACTACAGATAAACATATTCATTCATTCATTATCTCCCGCTTTATCCTCTATTAGGGTCGCGGTGGGGTTCCCCATGCCCATCCAGGGGATAGCGTTTCAGGCGCTGGGCAGATACACCCAGGACAGGGTGCCAATCCATCGCTGGGCACACACTCACTCACACAGACACACTCTATATGGGGCAATTTTTTGAGAATTCAATTGACTTAATCCATGTTTTTGGACTGTGGGAGGAAACCGGAGAACCCGGAGGAAACCCACGCAGACACGGGGAGGACATGGAAACTCCACCCAGATGGGGATTTGAACCGGGAATCCCTAGCGCTGCGAGGCGAACATGCTAAACCACTAAGCCACCAGATATAAATATAATATAGAATATTTGAAACTAAAAATACAATATATAAATATATGTATATACAGTAAATAAAATAAATGTAAGAATATATATATATATATATATATATATATATATACACTATATATAAATAAAAATTAAAATAAATAAAATCAGAGTCATCAGAGCACGATGCTTTTCCTTTAAAGCTTTAAAAACAAATATATTTACCGACGCCAATAAAAGCGAATGTCGTGTATAATTCAGCCAATGACAATTTGGCAAATGACTTTCTGAAAATAAACCTTTAATAGAAATTAGAGCTGTGCGGATCTATACAAATATCGATAATATCGATACCAACGCTGGTATTGGTATTGAACAATACTTGCGTAAAAAGATGGATACTCAAGTTTTTTGTGTGTGAAAATTCCTTTTTTATTGTTTTGCCTAAGAACAATTCTATTTGAAAAAAAGAAACAAAGAAAGAAAAAACTGTCTAGTGAGGGGAGCATTTTTACTTTATATTCGTATTGTCGTTTCTCCTTTTGTACCTCAAAAATATATATTTTCCTCACGTTAAAGCAATCTTTGTTTTATTACTGTTCCATTGTTTCTAAACAAAGATGTTGATTGGGATACATTATTTTGTTGTCACCTACAATGTTTGGCGAAATTCTATACTAGGTCTTTTGGATCAATGAAGCTTAAATATTAAAAAGCATCGGTATCGGTATCGAATATCGCGATATTGGCCCTGTATTTACTTGGTATCGGATCGATACCAAAATTCTTGGTATCGCACAGCTCTATTAGAAATACATATATATAAAAAAAAAGAATCGGTTCAAACGAGTCATTAAGTGAGTCGGCACGTCTCTGTTTAAAGGCTCTGCGCGCGCGCGGAAGGGAGCCGTCGCCTCAGAGTCGGATTCTTTCACTTCGACAGAAATCCGCGAGAATGACAAACATTTGGTGTAAATGAGGCCGCAGTTTCTCTTTTTTAATTAAGGTACGATCGCGTTTACCACCGCGTTCCGATCTCATTTCGGTTAATGACTTCAAATAAAAGCAAAAAGTTAGAAGGCTGTTTGTAGCAGTTTTTAGCCGTTAGCTTGTTAGCATCGCACTTGTTTATAACTTTGCTTTTTATGGAATAAACTTTTCCGATTCAGTCCGAATAAAAGAAGACTGTTTTAAATCTTACTTTTAGATGTTAATTATCGTCACTGTAACGAGCTGTTTGTTACATTGTTATTACACCGATAATTACACACCCAAACTAATCACTGCCCTGTTTATTATCTGCAGTGTTTTATAATTAGAGAGGAATAAAACTTCACAATACGGAATAAAACCGAATAAATACAATCAGATCTTTATGTTAATTAAAAAAAAGTATCTTTTAAACGGGAGGCGGCACGGTGGCTTAGTGGTTTAGCATGTTCTCCTCTCAGCCCTAGGGATTCCCGTTTCGAATCCCCAATCTGGGTGGAGTTTCCATGTTTTCCCCGTGTCTGCGTGGGTTTCCTCCGGGTTCTCCAGTTTCCTCCCACAGTCCAAAAACATGGATCAAGTCAATTGAGTTCTCCAAATTGCCCCATATAGAGTGTGTCTGTGTGAGTGAGTGTGTGCCCAGCGATGGATTGGCGCCCCGTCCTGGTTCTATCTGCCCAGCGCCCGAGACGTTCTCCCCTGGATGGGCATGGGCAACCCCCCCGCGACCCTACTAGAGGATAAAGCGGGAGATACTGAATGAATATTTTAAACGTTGTAGGAAGTTTGGGGAAGGCCCTTTTCTTTAACCTGGTGTGTAGAGCTTGGTGAGGGCCACAAAACGCACCTTTGAGATGAATTAGAACAGAGATTGTGAGGCGGTGAACAATAAACAGCAAATGGAATGGAAAATACAAAGTCATGCGGTGCCAGCAGAGGAAACAGTCCTGAGGGATGCTGTTGTTTTGCTGTTGTGGATGTGTTTTTAACATTTAATTCCCCTGAAACGTGAGTCATGGATAATGAAATGCGTGTATATGCACATTTGAGTATGTTTTTTCAGCGGTGTGGATGTGGTGGGATGCTGAGAATCGGAGCCCTGTGTTAATGTTGGGGTTTTGTTCGGACTGACATCAGCCTTCATGGCATCGTATAAATCGTCCTTTCAGGCAGACACTGACAGAGACGTTGTTTGTGGTTATTGTTAAGCTCCTGCGCCGCGTAGCTGTGACGAGAGGAGTGGTTAGTATATGAGTTAGGACATGATTACTACTGGGTTTTTCAAACATAATATTTGTTTAACTGTAAATTGTGGAACCGAGGATCTCTTTAAGTTTTAACTCCAATTTGAAAGAAACACAAATATTAAGTATATTATTAAGTCTTATAACTCGAGTACTGTTGGTTATAAATTCATTCATAATTATAAATTGTTTATATATTTGATATATTCCTGACCATATCGGCCAATGGGTTCACCTTTTTTTTCTCACAATATATTCAGCGGCGGCACGGTGGCTTAGTGGTAAGCACGTTCTCCTCTCAGCACTAGGGATTCCCGGTTCGAATCCCCATCTGGGTGGAGTTTCCATGTTCTCCCCGTGTCTGCGTGGGTTTCCTCTGGGTTCTCCGGTTTCCTCCCACAGTCCAAAACATGGAACAAGTCAATTGAGTTCTCCAAATTGCCCCATATAGAGTGTGTGTGAGTGAGTGAGTGTGTGCCCAGCGATAGATTGGCGTCCTGTCCTGGGTGTATCTGCCCAGCGCCCGAAACCTTCTCCCCTGGATGGGCATGGGGAACCCCCCCCCGCGACCCCAATATATAGGATAAAGCGGAAGATAATGAATGAATGAATATATTCAGCTCGACTGATCATACAGAAGGACTTTGTAGTTCTACAGTTCCATTCTGTAGTCCATCTGTTTCTCTACATACTCCGTCCCCTTTATGGTTATCTGATGGTCAGGGCGGGGGTTGTGATACCATACATACTGTGCGTTTTCCTGTCTGCAGGTTCACGGTCAGATTCTCGTTCACCATGTCTTGCCGCGACATTCACGCCACGACGGCTTTCGCCTTCATCGTCGCCCTGCTCTCGGTGGTGGGTTTGGCCATCGCCACCGTCATCCCGCAGTGGAGGACGACGCGCCTGCTTACATTCAACCTGAACGCCAAGAATGTGACGGTGTACGATGGACTGTGGACCAAATGCGTCCTGCGCGACGGCTCGTCCGGCTGTTACTACTTCGATTCTGAGTGGTACACCAAAGTGGATCAGCTGGATGTCCGGCTTCTGCAGTTCTGCTTGCCAACAGGTCGGTACCCGTTAGGGTCAGCTCCAGCCTCGACATGGCAGTCTGTGACGTGCTGATGCCATGTTGACTTTGCTGTTTTATCTTCAGGCTTATAAAGCGAGCGGACGCAGGTCAGAGTTGTGCAGGTGTCGGAGTACATTTGCCCCAACTGTGGCCCCGCTCGCTGACTGCTGACTGTTATTTAAATAGAATAAGAATGAAAGTGTCTTACTGTTTGTCCTTCACCTGCCACAGGTCTGTTCTTCTCAGGCCTGGCTCTGCTCATCAGTCTCGCGGGCATGTGTAAGACCGCGTGCTGCTCTGCGAGCCCCGATGACATCAAGAACAGCCGCTGCTTAGTGAACAGCTCAGGCTGCCACCTGGTGGCTGGGACGCTGCTCCTGCTGGCGGGTGCCATTGCCATGCCGCCATCCATTTGGTTCCTCTTCCACACCCAGGACCTGAATTCGCACTACGCCAACATCTTCGCCACCGAGTTCGCAGCCTACGTCGCCATCGGCAGTGCCGGCGGGCTCCAGCTCGCCGCCCTGTTGTTGTTTATGTGGTACTGCATGTGCAAAAAGCTGCCCTCGCCCTTCTGGCTGCCGCTGCCTGAAGCCTCGACCATGCGCGGCAGCGTCTCGGCGCAACCTCTGATGACAAACGGCCTGCCGTCACCCCTGACCTACGCCCCCCAGGGCTTTCCTCCGGCTGTCCTTGACGCCCCGGCGTTTGTCCCAGTGCAGGGCTACGCGCCGTCAGTGGCGATCCAGCCCGTCCCACCGCATGTCTACATGCCGGCGTCGATGCAGGAGGGGTACGGTTCAGAAGCGGGAGCCTCGCAGGCTTACGGCTACGCCCCGTCTCAGAGCTACGCCCCCTCTCAGAGCTACGCCCCCTCTCAGAGCTACGCCCCCTCCGTGAGCTACGCTCCGTCGCAGGGATACGGCGGCGGACATCGTTACTCCACACGGTCCGGGATCGAAATCGATATTCCTCTCCTTACAGAGTGAGAATTCCCAGTGAACTGAACGATGATGGAGGTTCAACTTTTTTTATTACATTTATTTGCATTATTAAAAACATCAGTGTTTTCACATCAGAGCTGTTGGTCGGCTCGTGTCGACCAGCGTCTCATTCAGCGGGTAGAATTGTTTTTTTTTGTTGTTGCCGTGAAAACTTTTCCAAACAGGTTGTGCATCAAGGGACTGTACCGGTGTTCTCGAGAGGATGGGCGTCTGAGCTGCAGATTTCACTGGATTCAGGTTCTTGGCTCAACACTGGATCAACTATCACTTTCGTAGCTAATCGTAATTTGGACTTAAGTATATTTATATTATAAAATGCCGTTCAGTTTACACCCCAATTCCACCACAAGTTGCCAGTCTGGGGGGTTGGAACTGTATCACGGCTGAACTGTATATCATTATCAGACCAACACCATCAGGTTCCTGCAAACAGGATGTGCACCAAGGGACTGTACCGGTGTTCTCGAGAGGACGGGGGTCTGAGCTGCAGATTCTGGGTAAAGACTTTTCATCAGATGATAATAACAGTCTGTCAACGATGGAACGAAGTTAACTGTAACATAGACCACTGCCTCATCGCACTACACTGGATTCAGGTTCTTGGCTCAACACTGGATTCAACCATCACGTTCGTAGCTAATCGTAATTTGGACTTAAATATATTATAAAATGTGGTTCAGTTGCCCAGCGATGGATTGGCGCCCTGTCCTGGGTGTGTCTGCCCAGAGCCCGAAACGTTCTCCCCTGGATGGGCATGGGGAACCCCCCCGCGACCCTAATAGAGGATAAAGCGGGAGAGAATGAATGAATGTGGTTCAGTTTACACCCCAATTCCACCACAAGTTGCCAGTCTGGGGGGTTGGAACTGTATCACGGCTGAACTGTTTATCATTATCAGACCACCATCAAGTTGGGATGCCTCAATCAAAAAACCGATGGTGCTTTTTTTTTTTTTTTCCCCCCCAACCTGTGATGTCAGCGCCTTGACAGCAACATCTCATAAACTCGACTTGACGTGAGCGCCGCATTCAGAATCGCTCTCTGCCTGAATCTGCTGATTTTTAGAAATCTGCCCTGATACTTTATTCCATAGGACGTCTGTTTATTTTTCACCAGCGGAAAACATTTTTTAATGAAATTAATTCTGTGTTATATTCACTGCTCTTTTTAAAACTTGACTTTATGAGATTTTTTTTTAAGCAGTAGTTTTTTTAACAAGCTGTATATTAAATATCACTACATTTGATAAAAATGTTAATGTTTTTATAGAGGATGTTAACACGTGCACTCTTTACAGCTCAACTGAAACACTATAGAGTTCCAAACTA
Source organism: Corydoras sp. C115 (assembly GCA_019802505.1). Classification (NCBI taxonomy): domain Eukaryota; kingdom Metazoa; phylum Chordata; class Actinopteri; order Siluriformes; family Callichthyidae; genus Corydoras; species Corydoras sp. C115. The sequence continues at coordinate 121,906 of JAFMOC010000171.1, read as the reverse complement.
ACATACTGTAGGATTCGTTTACCTCTAACCTTCTATTTTATGTTCTTGGTTTGTTGTTTAATGACGGGGTGTGGACAAAAACGTTGGGTGAACGTTACTGTAAATTTTTTTTTTTTTAAATCGTAAAAAAAAATCGATTTGTGCGGAATCTTAAATTCGATCTCTCCGCGCTTTTTGTCCACGCCGTGCACTGTGCTGTTACCGTCGCTTTGATCATTCCACTCTCGATGTCTTTTGGTGATGAATGTAATATTGTGACTTTCGTGTCGTTTGTTCTGCGAACACCGTGTCTTAACATTTTAATTTGTAATGTGCAGAGTGAAATAAACCAAGAGTTTAATCCACATCTGCAGACCTTTAATGGACTCACATATAGTTTTCTAGTTGTTAGTTTTTCCATTTGTTTAGTATCTGGACATGGCTGTTCTACACTGTTGTTGCTGCCCGGCCGCTCAACGAGGACGAGTCCCCCATTGAGTCTTGGTCCTCCCAAGGTTTCTTCCTTAAATAACAACATAAAAGGGAGTTTTTTCTTGCCACTGTCGCTTCGGCTCGCTCTTTGGGGGTTTAAAGGCTTTTCATTCTGTAAAGCTGCTTTGTGACAATGTACTGTTGTGAAAAAGCGCTATATAAATAAATTACTTGACTTGACTTGACCTTTAAATAAGAGCCCAGCACTTCAGCTGAATCAAGTTGTTTGTTTGGGATGGGGACGTGATGCTGCCCTGGTTAACTGGTTGGATAAAGAAAATTCTCTCCTTCTTCAGTGTAGTCACTCGGGACTCCGCCTACCCCTGCCCCCCCCCCCCCCCCCCCTCAGGCTCATACAAGAGGGAGGGCTTTGATAAGGATTAGGGAGATCAGAGGCAGATGGTCCAGAAATAAGAAACGGGATGCATACGTGTGATGACGGGGTGAGGGGTGTGTGTGTGAGAGTGATGAGGGGGAAGGGTGGTGAAAATACCAGTGTGGGGTGGGATGGGGTGGGGTGGGGGCAGTATGGGATTGAGGGTTTGTATCAGATCTTCTTACTCTCAACGTTCAACACAAACAGATTAGTTCATACTAATCAAACGGCCTATTGTGGGATTATAATCCCATAACAACACATTGAGAATATCAATGATATTAATATGCATGCTGCTCGAGGTAGCCCAATGTAAACTAAAAGCTGGGTGGGGCATCAGATGCTCCGCAGCGCCCCCACGCCGAGAGACGGTATGGATGTCGGTGGGGAACCGAATTCTACCTCGGCACTCGAGAAGACAGATGCACAGAGCATATGGCCAAGTGGCCTGGATTAATCTCAGCAGATGATTATAATGTCATGACGCATCACATCACCGTCACGAGTCGCCGTAAAGCCAAGCAGTCCCACTGTGTGAGCATGCAGGAGGTGAGGAGGTCAGCGCTGAGTGGTCAGCAACAAAAAAACACCTGGGATAGGACTCAAAAACGGTTGCGTCGTTGGCCAACGAAAGGGAAATGACGCAGCACTGGAGTAACGGGAGAACCATACTTCATCCACTGAGTGGTGAGGGGGTTCCCCATGCCCGTTAAAGAGAGAAGGTTTCGTGCGCTGAGGTGAACACCGGGACAGGCCGCCAATCTATCAGATTCTAATCTAGAACCAGCGCAGACATGGGGAGAACATGGAGAACTCCACCCAGATTGGGATTCGAACCTGGATCAGACCAGATGCCGATGTGCTAAGCACTGTGCCACCCGCTGTTTATGACACAACCCTCCAACAAACAACCGCAACTTTCATCATTCATTCATTCATCCATTATCTTCCGCTTTATCCTCTATTAGGGTCGCGGTGGGGTTCCCCATGCCCATCCAGGGGAGAACATTTTGGGTGAAGGGCAGATACACCCAGGACAGGACGCCAATCTATCGCTGGGCACACACTCACTCACACAGACACACTGTATATGGGGCAATTTGGAGAACTCAATTGACCTTGATCCATGTTTCTGGACTGTGGGAGGAAATCGGAGAACCCGGAGGAAACCCACGCGGACACGGGGAGAACATGGAAACTCCACTCAAATGGGGATTCGAACCGGGAATCCCTAGTGCTGAGAGGAGAACATGCTAAACCACTAAGCCACCGTGCCGCCCCCAATTTGCATTATATGGCCTGAAAATATCCATCCATTCATTATCTTCCGCTTTATCCTCTATTAGGGTCGCGGGGGGGGGGGGGGGGGGTTCCCCATGCCCATCCAGGGGAGAACGTTTTGGGCGCTGGGCAGATACACCCAGGACAGGACGCCAATCTATCTCTGGGCACACACTTACACACACAGACACAAACACACTCTATATGGGGCAATTTGGAGAACTCAATTGATTTGATCCATGTTTCTGGACTGTGGGAGGAAACCGGAGAACCCGGAGGAAACCCACGTGGACACGAGGAGAACATGGAAACTCCACCCAGATGGGGATTCGAACCGTGGCCTCGAAAATATGTCAAATAAATTTGAGTGAAGTGTTTAATTGCAAGGGCAGCACGGTGGCTTAGTGGTTTAGCATGTACTCCTCTCAGCACTAGGGATTCCCGGTGCGAATCCCCATCTGGGTGGAGTTTCCATGTTCTCCCCGTGTCCGCGTGGGTTTCCTCCGGGTTCTCCGGTTTCCTCCCACAGTCCAAAAACATGGATCAAGGTCAATTGAGTTCTCCAAATTGCCCCATATAGAGTGTGTCTGTGTGAGTGAGTGTGTGCCCAGCGATAGATTGGCGCCCTGTCCTGGGTGTATCTGCACAGCGCCCGAAACGTTCTCCCCTGGATGGGCATGGGGAACCCCCCCCCCCCCCCCCCCCCCCGCGACCCTAATAGAGGATAAAGTGGAAGATAATGAATGAATGAATGTTTAATTGCATCGCTCGACAGACGTGGAGTTAAAACCCCTGATCTTCAAATCAATGTTACGAGGTTCTAACATCGTAACGAAAAAGCTCACGGATCCCTTAAAGAACCGTAAAGCTCTGATTTAAAAGCCCTCAACTTTCTAAACCCTCATCCTTCTTCAGCGGGAAGTCGCTCTGGGGGATTTGTGAGCTGAGGCAGTTCCTAAACTAATAAAGATGAAGTGATTTATTTTGCCTACGGTGCGTCCACACACACGGATTTGTCCTCCACATTTAACCCACCCGTAGCGGTGGGCAGCCTCGAATACGGCGCCCGGGGAGCAATCGGGGTCCTTGCCCGAGGGCACTTCAGCCGTGGCACTCGTTGGGATCGGGAATCGAACCGGGGACCTTCGGGTCACAAGGCTGGTCCCTTAACCATAAGCTCATGACTGCCCCATAGTGGATAGAGCGTGATGGGCGGGTGTCCACATACTTTAAGACAATCAGTGAACGCTACGGCATGAATGTGGGTACGAGAGAATAAATAAAGAACTGTACTGAACCATGGACCTTAAAATAACAGCTTTATATACTGTACACACACACACACACACACACTCACACTCACACTCACACTCCCAGACTCACCTCCATTCTGACTCTCATGTCTGTGTCTCTCTCTCATTCTGTCTGTCTCTCATGTCTCTCTCTCTCTCTCATTCTGTCTGTCTCTCATGTCTCTCTCTCTCTCTCTCTCATTCTGTCTGTCTCTCATGTCTCTCTCTCTCTCTCTCATTCTGTCTGTCTTGTCTGTCTCTCCCTCTCTCTCTCTCTCTCTCTCTCTCTCTCATTCTGTCTGTCTCGTCTGACTGTCTTGTTTGTCTCTCTCTTATTCTGTCTGTCTTGTCTCTCTCTCTTTCTCATTCTGTCTGTCTTGTCTGTCTCTCTCTCTTTCTCATTCTGTCTGTCTTGTCTGTCTCTCTCTCATTCTCATTATGTCTGTCTTGTCTGTGTCTCTCTCTCATTTTGTCTGTCTTGTCTCTCTCTTTCTCATTATGTCTGTCTTGTCTGTGTCTCTCTCTCATTTTGTCTGTCTTGTCTCTCTCTTTCTCATTCTGTCTGTCTTGTCTGTCTCTCTCTCTTTCTCATTCTGTCTGTCTTGTCTGTCTCTCTCTCTCATTCTGACTGTCTTGTCTCTCTCTCTTTCTCATTATGTCTGTCTTGTCTGTGTCTCTCTCTCATTTTGTCTGTCTTGTCTCTCTCTTTCTCATTCTGTCTGTCTTGTCTGTCTCTCTCTCTCATTCTGTATGTCCTGTCTGTCTCTCTCTCTCTCATTCTCTCATTCTGTATGTCCTGTCTGTCTGTCTCTCTCTGATTCTGTCTGTCTCTCTCTGTCTCTTTGACACTGGATGAATAATTCATGGCTGTTAAATCCTGGAGAAGCTGCCACATGATATTTCCACTCAGAGCGTTTGCATCATCTCGGCAGGATGTAACGTCTGCATGTACTTGCTTTCTCTTGTTCACAGTGTGAATGCCTCGGTGTGTGTGTGTGTGTGTGTGTGTGTGTGGAGGTACAACAGCACGGCTGAACTCACTGTGTCGTTGTCCGCTTGATCCGGTTCAATCAGGTACGTGTGGTTCCCATCGAAAAACATTCCACTGTAATAAAAAAAAATAATAAAAAATTATTTATTAAAAACCACATGGTAATAAAATCACCAACCGTTATAAACACGTCAGCAGCAACTAGACTGCAATATAACTGAATACACTGTAAAAGAAAACGAATCACGTATTTAAAGTAATTATTATAATATCAAGAAAACAAATCAAACTAACGCAGTACGAGGCGAGAGGGCGTGATATTATTGTGAATAAATCACGGGAAAGAGCCGTTATTAGGCTTAAGTTGTACCGGAGTACAGTTACAAATCTTTCCCGTGATTTATTCACAATAATACACAACCTGGAGTGTCTTATTATTTTTATAACATTTAAATTTTCATTTGCATTTAGCAGATGAAATTTTCCAATACGACTCACAAGTTTCCTAACTTGGTTGGGGTTGAAACACCGGGTTTAAACCGCCACCCCGGGACAATTAAGGTTAAGGGTCTTGCTTAAACACCCACATTGGTAACTTCAGTGGGCCTGGGCTTTGAACCCACAACCTTCTGATTGATAGCCGGGCACCCTAACCACTAAGCTACCACCTATGAAACGAGATTGCTTTTTTTATAATAAAAAAAAGGATTGATTCATAAAGCTGTTTATTAAAAGCATAATCGGTAATAATCTGGTCTGCCACGACGTAATCTAGTCCGGCTTTCGAAGTGAATATTGATACCTGATTGGCAGGTTTCCAGTTGCTTTAACAATTATTGCCATCTAGTGGCCAAATTACAAATAGCAGTTTACAAAAAAAACTTATTGTTTAAAAAATGTATTGCAACAAAGTAGGGGTGAGCTGCAATATTCGCTGATTCGACGATTCGATTCGGAGAACCGTAGTCGACTATGAACCTCATAGTCGAATGTACCATTTTGACCACATGGGGGCGCCCATGGCTGCTGCTAAGCATTATTTTTTACATGAAATGTCTTTGTTTTCGTTATATATATAGCCTTTTGTCAAATAAAATCATCATAATTTCTAGAAAGAAAAAAAAAGGTTTTCTTTTGTTAGAAAAACAAGTAAAATATATATATTAAAAAAATCTTTTTTAAAAACCACGCTTATAGCGCCATCTTGTGGTGAAATTTTAACTGATTCGACTATCAGTCGACTATAGGGAAAATCTGACGAATCAGATTCGACTACGAAAATCTGTAGTTAAATACAGCCCTACAACAAATTGATGTGAATGTGAAGTGCTCAGAGGGATGCGTTATTGTTAATAATGTCACGGCTGGACAAATGGCTCAGCCAATCAGATTTAAGGACCAGAGCTACCCATTTTATGAAGTGAAATATCACAGGAGACTGAGCCTGCAGGCATGTTGGTACAAAAACAAATACAAACCTACTGATCTTTAATATTTTAATGCCGATACTAATGTCTCACACACACACACACACGTGTGTGCGCGCCAGTAAGTCTGGAGTCGATCAGCAAAAAATCGATTGCTCACTACAGATTTAGCTCTTCAGCAATGAAGGTGAACGTGTCCCGTTGCCCCGGGTCCTGTATATTACACCATGTGCCCACTGCATCCCAAACACACTGTTTCTCATTACGGCGGGTTAGCTCAGTGGTCAGGGTGTTGGGTTATCAATCTGAAGGTTGGTGGTTCAAATCCCAGGTTCACTGAAGTTACCAGTGTGGGTCCTTGAGCGAGACCCTTAACCCTCATTGCACCAGGGATGTTGTGATGAACCCTGTGCTCACCTTGTAAGTCTCTTTGGATAAAAGCGTCCAATAAATGACCCAATTTCTCATCAGAGCCAATCTGCTGAAAGCTTTAATAATCACAATGCCTCCCAACATTATCACTAAACCTGAAACTGATGAGTCAGGGGTCAGGAACACTCAGCGATTGGACTAAAGGTGACCCCCGCTGCGGGAGATCGCATTACGGTAAGTGATGTCGACTGGGTGATGCGCTGAAGTTTGGGAGTTTTAAGCTGAAAGGTGTGTGTGTGTGTGTGTGTGTGTGTGTGTGTGTGTGTGTGTGTGTGTGTGTGTTTGTACCCTGCTCTACTTTACAGAGAGATGGATCTGACCTGACTTTTTCTCACACTAAAAATACAGACAAAAAAGAACTGAGCTGTCCCACAGGACCACACACACCATTCAGCCAGTGTGTGTCTCTGGTTGTGTGTGTGTGTGTGTGTGTGTGTGTGTGTGTGTGTGTGTGGAATGAAGGATCTCTGCTCTACTGAGACTTAATCCATTCTCATCAGGTGAACATAAAGGATGGAGGCGACGTTACTCCGGGATTGTTTTTTTTTTTGTTTTCCTGGAGTGAATAAATCGAACCCTTATTTGTTTCAAAATATTGATTCATTTTTATTTCTAAAAATGAAATAAAAAAAAAAAAAAAAAAATGACAAAAAAAAAAAAAAGATTGTCAGTGTTTCAATCACAAACTCAATTCTATTCGTGATATATAAATTAATTTAGAGATGTGTTTACCACGGAGTCACATTCGAAACTTTAGAAAACTTAAAGCTTCAATATAAAGAAGTTAGAACTTACTGAATGCCATGGCAAGTAGAGAGCGCCACGAAGGATTCGGGAACATCCCGCACATTGCCGTGGTAATAACAGTGCTCGCCGCCCTGAGGAAAGAAAACACACACACGTCCATATCCATAGTGTTATTGTCCTCCACTTTGATTATAATGCATTTTAATTTTGTGTAGTTCATTCATTCATTATCTCCTGCTCTATCCTCCACCAGGGTCGCGGTGGGGTTCCCCATGCCCATCCAGGGGAGAACGTCTCGGGCGCTGGGCAGATACACCCAGGACAGGGCACCAATCCATTGCTGGGCACACACTCACACACACGGACACACTCTATATGGGGCAATCTATATTTGGAGAACTCAATTGACTTGATCCATGTTTTTGGACTGTGGGAGGAAACCGGAGAACCTGGAGGAAACCCACACAGACACGGGGAGAACATGGAAACTCCACCCAGATGGGGATTCGAACCGGGAATCCCCAGCGCTGAGAGGAGAACGTGCCAAACCACTAAGCCACCATGCCTTTTTGCGTAGTTATGGATTTTTTTTTTTTTAACTTATTGCACTTGTTGTCCCATGAACCAAACCAAGCTGTTAAGACCTGTGTTGCATAATTATGCTGACAGCCACACAAACAAAAACAGCCTGGTCATGTTGCTAAGAAACTGAATGGCAGGCAATTCATCAGTGCACACACACACACACACACACACACACACACACACACACAGCCAGCCTGGTCGGTGCCGTGAGTGTGTTTCTGCATGCTAATCAACACAGAGATCCCACAGACATGCGAGTGCGAGCCAATCGCTTCTTCTGAAGTCTCTCATGTCGTAAAGAGCAAAAAAAAAAATCACCGGCGATGCCAACGGTTTTGCATAATCACTGACCTAGTTCGGCTGTCGAGCAGACATTTAGAGGGTGCACGCAGCGTTTTGTTGTGCAGCTGTGTTTTTAACATTATTAATGAGTCAACACGGTGGTGGCGCAAAAAAAGTATTCGGCATTCATTCTTTACAAAGTTGTGGCTTTCGGCGTGTTTTGTCGGAAGCTGCAGTACACGCAGGCGTGTGAACCGAAACACGTGGCTCGCTGTGGTGAAACGAGCACAAAATAAAATGAAAAACGCAGGCTGGCACCACCCGGGTTCCAACACAAACTGCTACTCGAACAACAGCGTCCTCTTAAATCAGGACGATTCCCTTTCGCAGGACGTCTCGCTCTAAACTCCATCGGAGGACCCTCATCGTTTCTTAGTTTTATTGCTTTCCTCTGAGGCTGGTTGATGGCACATGGTCTTCCTCCTCAAATGCGTGATTAATGCTGAATCCGTCTCCCGGACTCACAACACAATTTCCTCTCTCTCTCTCTCTCTCTCTCTCTCGCTTTTCATATTTGCAGAAAAAGCGCTGAATTAGTCTCGGTGCCTAATTAGTCTCGGAGACTAATGACCCCAGCATGCATCAGTCCCTCATTTGGAGCCTGGATGAAACCATTTCAGCGCCTCACACACACATTTACAGACATTTACACAATTCTAATGATGGCATGATGCGACTGAATTAAAACATATTAAGCAAAGGTGCAAAGGAAAAGCCGTGGTAACATTCAAACTAGGGGTGTATTCAACAAAGGATTTTCATAGTCGAATCTGATTCGTCAGATTTTAGTCGACTGATAGTCGAATCAGTTAAAATTTCACCACAAGATGGCGCTATAAGCGTGGTTTTTAAAAAATATTTTTTAAAAAATATTTTACTTGTTTTTCTAGAGCACGGTAAATGGGATCCCCGTTCTGGACTTTTTTCCACTTCAAAGGAAAAACCTAAAAAAGTAAAAATTAGGATGATTTTATTTGACAAAAGGCTATATATATAACGAAAACAAAGCCATTTCATGTAAAAACTAATGCTTAGCAGCAGCCATGGGCGCCCCCATGTGGTCAGAATGGTACATTCGACTATGAGGTTCATAGTCGACTACGGTTCTCCGAATCGAATCGTCGAATCAGCGAATATTGCAGCTCACCCCTAATTCAAACTGTCCGATAACTTACTTTAGTGCTGAAGGCTCTTCCATCTTCTGTTATGTGTCTCTCCATGTACTTTGAAGACAGCAAATTGCTGAGGGGGAAAATAAAAAGAAACAAGGTTTAGAGGGGGCCTCGGCAGGGGGGGGGGAATCGATCCCGGAACCCCAGGAAAAAGGTACGGCATCAGAGAAACCTTATTAAATAAATTCATAATCATTTACAAGCATTTAATAACCAGAGACTGGAGTGGGTCCCGTTCTATTCATAAACATCTGGCTCGTCTCCGTGAAACAGACCATAATATATAATATTAGATACTTATAAAAATCTGTATGCTGGTATTTCCCTGAACACTTTGGCACTCGTTATAAAATATGAATGAATGCATCGACATATAAAGCAGAACCGAAAGCAGCAGACCTACTTATAAGCATCGGATCTGGGGCGGGCGTTCCACACCGACAGTGAAAGTCCATCAGTGGAACGTCTCCGCGGACCCAGACGGTATAGCACGTCCACGGAGCCCACGGCACACGCTGTTCTCATTCATGACACCGAGAACCAAAGACAAGCTGCGTGCTGTCCGTGGTGCTGACATCCGTCCCTCACTGACTCATCACGGCCTGGTGGTTGGCCCCTGCGTCCAGGGAGCCCACGTTGGCGGTGTGACATTAACGGCGAGGGTTACGGAGCGATCCTACGCATAAACGGTTATGCAATCGCCGCGAGACGTCAGTGGACGCGTACTGTGAGGTTTGATGTTTGAATTGGACTGAATACGGACTATACACAACTCTGTGCGAAGAATCACTGTGCAGTTTTAAAAAACTACTGAAGACGCAACTAAAACTACTGAGGACGCAACTAAAACTACTGAAGACGCAACTAAAAATACTGAGGACGCAACTAAAACTACTGAAGACGCAACTAAAAATACTGAAGACGCAACTAAAACTACTGAATCAGGCAACTGAATCAGGCAATCTGTGTGTACTCTGTGTGAACATTAGGGCTGTATTCAACTACAGATTTTCGTAGTCGAATCTGATTCGTCAGATTTTCCCTATAGTCGACTGATAGTCGAATCAGTTAAAATTTCACCACAAGATGGCGCTATAAGCATAGTTTTTAAAAAAGATTTTAAAAAAAATATATATTTACTTGTTTTTCTAACAAAAGAAAACCTTTTTTTTTTTCTTTTTTTTTTTTTCTAGAAATTAGGATGATTTTATTTGACAAAAGGCTATATATATATATAATGAAAACAAAGACATTTCATGTAAAAACTAATGCTAAGCAGCAGCCATGGGCGCCCCCATGTGGTCAAAATGGTACATTCGACTATGAGGTTCATAGTCGACTACGGTTCTCCGAATCGAATCGTCGAATCAGCGAATATTGCGGCTCACCCCTAGTAAACAACACTACATTTACATTTAGTCATTCAGCAGACGCTTTTATCCAAAGCGACTTACAAATGAGAACACCACAAGTCAGACCAAATGTAAATGTAATGTTCGGCGGCACAGTGGCTTAGTGGTTTAGCATGTTCTCCTCTCAGCACTAGGGATTCCCGGTTCGAATCCCCATCTGGGTGGAGTTTCCATGTTCTCCCCGTGTCTGCGTGGGTTTCCTCCGGGTTCTCCGGTTTCCTCCCACAGTCCAAAAACATGGATCGAGTCAATTGAATTCTCCAAATTGCCCCATATAGAGTGTGTGTGTGTGAGTGAGTGTGTGCCCAGCGATGGATTGGCGCCCTGTCCTGGGTCTATCTGCCCAGCGCCATGTTCACACAGAGTTCAATAAAGTTCAATCCTTGGCCATGTTTACAGGTTAGTTGCCTGATTCTACCCTAACACCCCCCCACACACACACACACACAGCGTGTATAGAGCATGCCGATCCTCCCGTATTAAACAAACTGCATTATTTGTAACTAAAGCTTATATCATGGCAGCACAGAAAGGGAAGATCAGGCTGTAAGCATGAGTCAGGAAAGAGCCAGCTCCACACTTTATGTGCTCAGAGATCGATACGGGAATTACAGAGAGCTTAACGCTGGGAGCATCCTCATAGCCAGCCACCAAAGTGGGAATTAACCAGCTTTACAGTCTTTACACATCATAGTCCGCCAGTGGCCGATGTACTAATGTCCCACTTAACAAAGCACACACACACGCTGACACACACACACACACACACACATACAGAGTCATTTTACAAGTTTACTAGGGGTGTATTCAACAAAGGATTTTCATAGTCGAATCTGATTCGTCAGATTTTCCCTATAGTCGACTGATAGTCGAATCAGTTAAAATTTCACCACAAGATGGCGCTATAAGCGTGGTTTTTAAAAAAGATTTTTTTAAAATATTTTACTTGTTTTTCTAACAAAAGAAAACCTGTTTTTTGTTTTTCTTTTTTCTGTTTTTTTTTTCTAGAAATTAGGATGATTTTATTTGACAAAAGACTATAAATATAACAAAAACAAAGACATTTCTTGTAAAAACTAATGCTAAGCAGCAGCCATGGGCGCCCCCATGTGGTCAAAATGGTACATTCGACTATGAGGTTCAAAGTCGACTACGGTTCTCCGAATCGAATCGTCGAATCAGCGAATATTGCGGCTCACCCCTAGTGAACACTACATTTACATTTAGTCATTTAGTTTTTCTAGAGCACGGTAAGTGGGATCCCCGTTCTGGACTTTTTTCCACTTCAAAGGAAAAACCTAAAAAAAACCTAAAAAACTAAAAATTAGGATGATTTTATTTGACCAAAGGCTATATATATATATATATATATATATATATATATATATATATATATAAAATGAAAACAAAGACATTTCATGTAAAAACTAATGCTTAGCAGCAGCCATGGGCGCCCCCATGTGGTCAAAATGGTACATTCGACTATGAGGTTCATAGTCGACTACGGTTCTCCGAATCGAATCGTCGAATCAGCGAATATTGCAGCTCACCCCTAAAGTTTACACACTTGACAGTTGACAAAGATTTAAGTAATAATTAAGTGAGTTAAAGCGCCCTGCCGAATCCCGAGTCCACGGGTCATCCGAACTACCCGTAGTACTCTTAAGCTGAATTCTGTACTGGCGCAAAATCAGCTGATCTGTGTTGTAAAGGGTAAAATCACAGCCGGTGGCAACGTCTAATGGAAACAGCCCAAAACAAATACGATGAAGGTTCGTGTCGGCGTTCCAATGCTTTATCGCAGGGCATCACGAACTTCATGTCTGGCTGCAGTTCCTAAACTATTGTACCGCTTTTCAGACGAAAAGGCCATTTTTCAGTGACGCACCTTAAAGCGGGGCTCTTGGGGCTTTGTGTGCAGGTCAGTGTGTATTGTGTGATTGTGCTGTGTGTGGTAGGATCTTTGTGCCTGTGCTGTACAGAGTTAAAAGCTTGCAGCACATATCATCCAGTGCGTCGTCTCTGGAGGACACGCAACCTGCAGCCTCAGCAAGCCAACGATCCGGCTGTTTCTTTATTTCAACCTCATACACACACACACACACACACACACACACACACACACACACATATGCATGCATTATTATGTGCACAACAATGCAAAAGTACTTCACTGGTTTCTGATACTACAGTAAAAACACAGCTCACCATCACACAGACAATAATAGGATTGATTTCGGGAGCTGGATTAAACTGCGTGACTCGAGCAAATTTAAAAACCCCTTTAACTTCGCAGCCTCACAAACACATTGTTGACAAAAACGTTTCGAGACCTCTAGACGAACAATAGGACGCTCCATTCTGAGTCACTTATAACGGCAGCCAACATTTAGGGAACTTTGGATTGTCCGGAGGGCGGCACGGTGGCTTGGTGGTTAGCATGTTCTCCTCTCAGCGCTGGGGATTCCCGGTTCAAATGCCAGTCTGGGTGGAGATCTCCGGTTTCCTTCCACAGTCCAAAAACATGGAAAAAGTCAATTGAATTCTCCAAATTGCCCCATATAGAGTGTGTGTGTGTGTGAGTGAGTGTGTGCCCAGCGATAGATTGGCCTCCTGTCCTGGGTCTATCTGCCCAGCGCCCGAAACGTTCTCCCCTGGATGGGCATGGGGAACCCCCCCTCGACCCTAATAGAGGATAAAGCGGAAGATGGATGGGTGGATTGTCTGGCAGTAAATGTTCATTCATTCATTCATTATCTCCCGCTTTATCCTCTAGTAGGGTCGCGGTGGGGTTCCCCATGCCCATCCAGGGGAGAACGTCTCGGGCGCCGGGCAGACAGACCCAGGACAGGGCGCCAATCCATTGCTGGGCACACACTCACTCACACACACACACTCTATATGGGGCAATTTGCAGAATTCTATTGACTTGATCCATGTTTTTGGACTGTGGGAGGAAACCTGGGTGTGGTAGCTCAGTGGTCAGGGCGTTGGACTGTCAATCTGAGGGTTGGGGGTTCAAATCCCAGGTCCACTGAAGTTACCAATGTGGGTCCTTGAGCAAGACCCTTAACCCTAATTGCTCCAGGGGGCGCTGTGATTAACCCTGTGCTCACCTTGTAAGTCGCTTTGGATAAAAGCGTCCAATAAATGACCAAATGTAAATGTAAATGTAAAGGAGGAAACCCACGCGGACACGGGGAGGACATGGAAACTCCACCCAGATGGGGATTCGAACCGGGAATCCCTAGTGCTGAGAGGAGAAGGTGCTAAACCACTAAGCCACCGTGCCACCGGCAGTAAAAGCTGTTACCCCAAATAACAAACAAACTCAGAGTGAGATACCATAAAATCATTCTGTAGGTGTAATGCGTAAGTGTCCCAATACTTTTGTGCATATAGTGTCTAGGGGTGAGCTGCAATATTCGCTGATTCGACGATTCGATTCGGAGAACCGTAGTCGACTATGAACCTCATAGTCGAATGTACCATTTTGACCACACGGGGGCGCCCATGGCTGCTGCTCAGCATTAGTTTTTACATGAGATGTCTTTGTTTTCGTTATATATATAGCCTTTTGTCAAATAAAATCATCCTAATTTCTAGAAAAAAAAAAAGAAAAACAAAAAAAAAGGTTTTCTTTTGTTAGAAAAACAAGTAAAATATTTTTTTTTTAAATCGTTTTTTTAAAAACTACGCTTATAGCGCCATCCTGTGGTGAAATTTTAACTGATTCGACTATCATTCGACTATAGGGAAAATCTGACGAATCAGATCCGACTATAAAAATCTTTAGTTGAATACAGCCCTAATAGTGTCTCATCACAACTGAGTGAGAGAGCATTCAGATATAATGAGGACCAACTCTGCACAGGATGCAGCCCATTAGCCAGTGCTCGCTCTCTCTCTCTCTCTCTCTCTCTCTCTCTCTCTCTCTCTCTCTCCTCTCTCTCTCTCTCTCTCTCTCACGCAAACACAGGAGTGCACGTCCATTACCAGACTGAAGGATGCAAGAAGGACGAGCAGCCGTTCAATCTTCTATTCTTTCCACATTTTCACCTTCCCTGGATCCAGTTCGTCAGACACAGTCGCTGAACCCCCCCCCCCCCCTCACTCAACCCCCCCCCACTGATAATACACTCCTCCCATTCCATTTGCTGTAAATCCTCTCCGTCTTCTGCAGGCGGGCAGGATAACCCTGCCGAAGGGCATCTCCACGTTTCTTTCAGTGTGAACACTCACTGGCCTGTACATTGATACGTAAGTGTAATATCGTATACATGCCGACATCTCGCTCTTAATAATAACGACATCGATTTCACTGAACAGCCAGCGCATCAATAATGTTGAAAAAATGGTTTAAAGCTCAAAGCGCCTCGAGATTCGGGGTGAATTCTTTACATTAAACGACATAAAGGTCGCGTTGATCCTACATTTACAGAGTGATTCACAGACGTCATTACATCAGGCAAGCATCGAGGGTTAAAGACCTCGCTTAAGGGCTCAACACTGACAGACTGGCAGCACTGAGGCTTGAAACATAACCTTCAGATGCAACGTGCACTCCCACCACACACACACACACACACACACACACACACACACACACACTATATATATATATAAACAGCTCATAATCTTCACTACAGCATAAATCCACCTTCCATATATATTTTATACTGTATGTATCATATTGTACAGCATATTTGTATATATAACTAAATATAAATATAACTATAAAGTAGGGGTGTATTCAACAAAGGATTTTCATAGTCGAATCTGATTCGTCAGATTTTAGTCGACTGATAGTCGAATCAGTTAAAATTTCACCACAAGATGGCGCTATAAGCGTGGTTTTTAAAAAAGATTTTTTTTTAAATATTTTACTTGTTTTTCTAGAGCACGGTAAATGGGATCCCCGTTCTGGACTTTTTTCCACTTCAAAGGAAAAACCTAAAAAAAACCTAAAAAAACTAAAAATTAGGATGATTTTATTTGACAAAAGGCTATATATATATAACGAAAACAAAGACATTTCATGTAAAAACTAATGCTTAGCAGCAGCCATGGGCGCCCCCATGTGGTCAAAATGGTACATTCGACTATGAGGTTAATAGTCGACTATGGTTCTCCGAATCGAATCGTCGAATCAGCGAATATTGCAGCTCACCCCTACTATAAAGAGAACTGTATATTTGTAAATACAGCAAATTGCAATTTTACAAGAGAGACACCATCATGCCGGAACAAAACTCCTTGCGTGTGTAACATACTTGGCAAATAAAACTGATTCTGATTCTGATTCTGAGATAAAACAGAGAGAAATATTGTAGCTTCCTCAGATTCAAAGTCGACAGCACAAATATTCTTGCCAATACTGATTAGGTTTATTCTTGAGTTTGCACCTTAACTTTGTACATAATCTTACACCCAACCGTAAGAACTGTATATATCTAAATATCTAAGGAGAGCTATGGTTTCACGTCGTACCCTGCTGGTCTTAACTTTCCGAATGACCCTAAATGCTAACTTTGGAACCTTTGGAACGTGGTAACCGCGGTAATTAGCAGTGTAACCCTGGAAATTAACATTGTCAATGTTCTTAAAAGAACAGAAGTTCTATCCACAAGTTCTATTATACACTATTATACAATTTTACAAACCTTAAACCAATTAAGAATATAAACTGCTTAAGTAGGCAGTTACAAATATGTTTAAACTTTGTTTGTCCATCAGCTACCACACAGTAATCTCTGCTCTGTGGGGGGGTCCTGATCAGAGAACATACTAAGGGGACTAACAAAGTATATAGAAGCATTAAAAGCATGTCGTGAGACATGTACAGTGGGAGACACTCGGGAATCCCCCAAAAGCCAGTAGCACATAATCTGGCTGCTCTATGTGTTGAAGAATCTGTGGGAGTTTGGTTAAAAAGCTCCGAGTGTGCCAAAAATGTCCAAAAATGAAATCCTCCTTTGTTGCGGCTGGGGAGTCTGAGCCTGGTGCACTTCAGTGAGGAGGCCTTCTCACTTCGAGCTGCAGATTAGTGCAGAATTCAAGATGGGGGTGCTGATCAGATTCAGAGTGTTTCCCCAACTCGCACCACATGAGCACTGGGACAGACTCCAGCATCCATCACACGATCCCCTCCACCCTGCTGCGCTAATGATCCTGAAAAATGTATACACAAATTTAAACGTGAAAAGGGAGCGGTAGCTCAGTGGTCAGGGCATTGGGCTGTCAATCTGAAGGTTGGGGGTTCAAATCCCAGGTCCACTGAAGTTACCAGTGTGGGTCCTTGAGCGAGACCCTTAACCCTCATTGCTCCAGGGATGTTGGGATGAACCCTGTGTTCACCTTGTAAGTCGCTTTGGATAAAAGCGTCCAATAAATGACCAAATGTAAATGTAAATGAAAAGAAACTTGTAAAAATATACTTAACATAAGTCAGTGTGAGAGAACATACCAAATACTGAACTCTCAATATGATTGATCGAATTATTATGGCATGAGGGCGGCATGGTGGCTTAGTGGTTTAGCACGTTCTCCTCTCAGCGCTAGGGATTCCCGGTTGGAATCCCCATCTGGGTGGAGTTTCCATGTTCTCCCCGTGTCCGCGTGGGTTTCCTCCGGGTTCTCCGGTTTCCTCCCACAGTCCAAAAAACATGGATGAAGTCAATTGAGTTCTCCAAATTGTCCCATATAGTGTGTGTGTATGTGTGCCCAGCGATAGATTGGCGCCCTGTCCTGGGTGTATCTGCCCAGCGCCTGAAACGTTCTCCCCTGGATGGGCATGGGCATGGGCATGGGGAACCCCTTCCCCCCCCCCCCGCAACCCTAATATAGGATAAAGCGGAAGATAATGAATGAATGAATGAATGAATTATGGCAACGTCAGTATATTCTAAACTCTGATAGTGGAACGCTGGGAGAACCTCAGAGTCCAGATTAGGAAGGCCCTCTGATTGGTCAGCTCAGTGTTGAGGTTCAGCTCTTTCACGCGCAAAAGCAAACCAAACGGAAAGGCGTCCCAGGTGGGAAAAAAAGCCGACATCATCAGCTAACAGCAACGCACCGCACATACAACGGTGACCCCGCTGAGATCTGCAAATGCAGTATTCCACTGCACACACACACACACACACACACACACACACACACACACACACACACACACACACACACACACCCCGCAAGGAAATTAAAAATATCACGGCCGTGTCTCTGTGAGAAGCGAGGAACGCGTTGCCTCGGCCACAGCCTCCGCAAAACACAACATGAAATGATTCGGCGTCAGTCTGCAACATCTCCACGTCTAAGAACCCCTCACACAGAACCGCCCACCTGGAACAACGGGGGTCAAAGTAGAAAAGAACTGGCAGCAACACACGGCGGGGGGATTTCTTTCCTCTTGGATAAGTATATCACTAGTTTAAACATACTGTACGTACACCCCATCGTCCCCCTGCAGGCCAGTCACAATCATTACACAAGCACCTGATCACAGGTATTCAAATCTTTATTTACTTATAAATTAAAATGCCAATTTATTAACAGGCGGCACGGTGGCTTAGTGGTTTAGCACGTTCTCCTCTCAGCGCTAGGGATTCCCGGTTCGAATCCCCATCTGGGTGGAGTTTGCATGTTCTCCCCGTGTCCGCGTGGGTTTCCTCCGGGTTCTCCGGTTTCCTCCCCCAGTCCAAAAACATGGATCAAGTCAATTGAGTTCTCCAAATTGCCCCATATAGAGTGTGTGTGTGTGTGTGTGTGAGTGAGTGTGTGCCCAGCGATAGATTGCCCCCCTGTCCTGGGTGTATCTGTCCAGCGCCCGAAACGTTCTCCCCTGGATGGGCATGGGGAACCCCCCCTCCCCCCGGGACCCTAATATAGGACAAAGCGGAAGATAATGAATGAATGAAAATGGAGTCTGATTCGTTTACAGGGCGGCACGGTGGCTTAGTGCTTTAGCATGTTCTCCTCTCAGCGCTAGGGATTCCCGGTTTGAATCCCCATCTGGGTGGAGTTTCCATGTTCTCCCCGTGTCCGCGTGGGTTTCCTCCGGGTTCTCCGGTTTCCTCCCAAAGTCCAAAAACACGGATCAAGGTCAATTGAGTTCTCAAAATTGCCCCATATAGAGTGTGTGTGTGTGTGTGTGTGTGTGTGAGTGTGTGTGCCCAGCGATAGATTGGCGCCTTGTCCTGGGTCTATCTGCCCAGCACCCAAAACTTTCTCCCCTAGATGGGCATGGGGAACCCCCCCCCCCCCCGCGACCCTAATATAGGATAAAGCGGAAGATAATGAAAATGAAATGAAATTTATTAACATGGTCATTTTAACAGTGGAGAACATACCAAATCACAATGAATAGCATACATTGTCCATAAACAGACAAATACACAACAGTGCAGTGCAGATATAAGCAGTCTGACTGGCTCACAGGATGGAGAACCAACCAAACCTCAGACTGAAGAGAGAAACAGAGGGCAGAGGAACCAATCAGAACAAAGGATGGTTCATTATCAGCTGAGAATGATCACCAGTGAAATATAACACAATTAAAAAAACCAACAGACCGTGTCAACATTAGGACGGAGATGGAACCCAAGGTCTGACACGTAGCTCTTACGCCATAATGACTGGCGTATCTCTGCAGGGTAACGGGGCCGACGCCCCCTCGTGCGTGTAAATAGACCTGAATCAAAGGGTTTCCCCAAAGCCACTAAAGTAAAATCATTGTGTGATCAATCCGTCACCCAGCGACGCCTGCTGGGTTTCCTTTTGACCATATGTTGTGTTGTCATGGTGACGAGGGGATGATTGAAAAGCAGAAAAACCCCATTTCCCCGTTGTGTGTGCGACCCCCTTTAATGTGATGGGGGTGGACTGGGGCCTCGTGAGTGCACGCGTGGGGCGGGTCATGCTTGGGGGTCGTGTCACTGAGACACACCGATAAGACGGATTCGGAGCCGACACACAAATTCAAGCGTCTCGTTTTTGTTCTGCACTCGTTTTGGTGAAATAAGTGCAAACTGAAGTCTGAAAGCCAAACGAGCGTTTCATTAAAGCACAGAACAAAGAAATCTGAGCACGGAACCATACTGCCAACATCAGGGACAACAGCACGAAACGTGCCCCCACCTCCTCCATCATTAAAGGCAGAGAGAGTGAAGGTCATTGATCATTCAGTGTAAACTAGGGCTCTCAGTGGAGGGTAAAGACAGACAAGCCAGAACCTTAATCTTGACTCTTTTACCCACAACATGGCAACCGCATCCAAGCCAACTGAGAGAGAGAGAGAGAGACGCAGACAAGACAAAGACAAAGCAGCGTTGATTATTCAAGATCTAATTAAACTGTTTATATTTTGGGATTTTCGGATGATTTATTCTTTTTAATGTGCCGTTCTCTTTGCGTGGTGTGCGGAACCGCAATCCCATTCGCCCCGCAGGCTTCACTTTAACAGACGTATTAACGGAACGCGTCGCGTGCCTCTGACGAGGATGTAAATCACAAGCTCCGTTGCCATGTGAACCTGCAACCATCCCGTCAATAGCTCTAACAGTCAGCCCAATTATCTTGATCAGGGTCATGGGGTTGCCGGAGCCTATCCTAGCACTCTGTGGCAATTTTATATTTTATATAATTTCACCAGATGACCTACTGACATGCTTTTGGACAAAAAAAAAAAAAAAAAAAATATATATATATATATATATATATATATATATATATATATATATATATATATATATATAGGGCGGCACGGTGGCTTAGTGGGTTAGCACGTTCTCCTCTCAGCACTAGGGATTCCGGTTCGAGCGAATCCCCATCTGGGTGGGGTTTCCCCCCCCCCCCCCCATGCGACCCTAATAGAGGATAAAGCAGAAGATAATGAATGAATGAAAGGATATATATATATATATATATATAGATATATATATATATATATTATATATATAAGATGGAGTAAATTAGAGCTCCCAGAGGAAACCTACACTGACATGGGGAGAACATGCAAACTGAGAAAATGATACGACCCTGACTGTGAATCCTCTCCTAATTAATTAGGTTCCATTCGGTCAGTCCACATAAAACAACATGAAGTCACTTCTAATTTCTTTCAACAATATTGGGCACAAACTCCGGGTGTCATGTTTGAGTACAGAGCCACCGCTGGATACGGAAAGCGAAAAGTGAGGAGGATTCAGTGTAAAAACAAGCCACAGAGCAAGACAGGGAGAACCTGAGGAGATCAGGGAACGTCGCGAGATGGAGGCGCGAGCCAGCAGCGATCACTTTACACCGATAAATCAGCCAAGACCATTAAGCTGCAAGCCACAAACTGCAATCCAACATACACGGAGCAGCGGCCAACAGACCGGGAAAAGAGCAGAAATGAGGCATGCAAACACAAGATGTGAAAATGCAACCGTTCACAGGTTCGTAGGGCTCTGCTCCCTGTCTGCATCCAACCACAGGTTCTCAATAACTACACAAACCGAAGAACCGAGGCACATACTGTACACAAAAGCATTGGGGCCTACAGAACCTTTCAATCTCTGATTTCGAGGGAGATTCGAGTTCATCAGCATCAGTATCTGAACTCACAGGGACTCTTCCGAATCCAACACCCTCACGGACACACACTCCAAAATCTTGTCGGAAACCCACTCAGACTAATGGACTCTGGTAAAGTCGAAGGTGCGTATGGTGGAGATGGTTAGGGACCTAAGCTAACATTTCGATGGTCCTCTCAATCCAAACATTTTTTTTTTTTTACACTTTTAAAGGCTGAATGTTTCGATCTCTACAGCTGTGATGTAAAAGCCTCCTGAAATATTCATGACGATGCATTACTGCAAGCCGCTCACATTTCCAGCACTAAGTCAGTGAGTTTATTGAGGAAACACTATTACTGAAAATCAGAGCGCGTTGGAAATGTTCTCGCTGGTCACGAGGGCATCTGGAGGAAAAAGTGTGTTCTGTAAAACTCCTTTTGTGTTGTTCTACATTGTGTTGTTCTACAGTTCCATTCGGTGGTCCATCTGTTCCTCTGTAGACTCTGTTAGTCCCCTTCACTCTGTTCTCTGATGATCAGGACCATGGACAGAGCAGGGGTTATTAGGGTGGTGGATGAGTGGTGGTGGTGTGTGAGGGGATCAGACACAGCAGCGTTTTAAAAGAATTGCTGTGTTAAAAATAATCCACTATCCTAATCTGGTTAAAAACAATCCACTATCCTAATCTGGTTAAAAACAATCCACTATCCTAATCTGGTTAAAAACAATCCACTATCCTAATCTGGTTAAAAACAATCCACTATCCTAATCTGGTTAAAAATAATCCACTATCCTAATCTGGTTAAAAACAATCCACTATCCTAATCTGGTTAAAAACAATCCACTATCCTAATCTGGTTAAAAATAATCCACTATCCTAATCTGGTTAAAAATAATCCACTATCCTAATCTGTTCAGCCGCCATCGTCCTGTGATCACTGAGGAAGGATTAGAGGATGACTAACATGATGAAGGTAAAAACACGAGGTGAATCTGATACCTAATAAAGTGGCCGGTGAGTAAACATTTCATAGCCACCTCACAGCAACATGGGTCCAATTGCTAAACCAGACGTTTTTGAGGGATTTGCATGTTCTCCAGTTGTTCAAACAAGTGCATTTCGGGTACTCTCGTTGTGTGTACGTGTATCTGCCCCCCATTGCCTACATACCATTAGAGTCTTAAACAAAGAACAGAAAAGGAAAATATTTAATTATTGAATAATTAAGATAGCTCTACTCAAATGTAATGTATTTTCCGTGATTTGCACATCCCGCCGAAGCAGAGTGGCAGTCCAGTGAAAGCACCGGCTCCCGTTTCACGGCCGTCACGTTGCTTTCCATACACACAGATGCTTACGGTCCACTTACAGACTCGCTGTCGGCAGAGGCAGAGACATGGCTTCCCATCAGCCGGATGCAGTGATCGATAGGACCGTAAGCAAAGATCCTCTCTCGAGGCCTCAGCATAAATCTCTAACCATCATCATTCAGCAGTCCATCAGCGGCTCGAAATCGCTCAGCAAAAAAAAAAAAAAAAAAAAAAAAAAAAACACGCTGCCCTTCCCTCTGCTCGAACCCGCACCTCACACACATTACTCATACTTTCCGCCCCGACTGCTTTCACCTGGCCTCTCAATCACCACAGCCCAAAAAAAAAAAAAAATGCTGATGTCGTGTCAATGTAATAACAGCGTTATAACCCGTGAGTAAGAGTGCAGAACCCGGATCTACTCACTGATTCAGCTCCACATCAAGGACGAAGGTCCGATTGAAGGCCTTCAGCTGAAAGCTGGCCTGGGCCAAGTGGTTCCACTGTAAAGGAAAGAAAGAGAGAACGTCCTTTTTTTAATACACACACATCATCTGATCTGAGAAATTGGTTGCAAATGTTTTCTTTTTTTTTTTTTTAAAAAAGAAAAAAAAAAAAAAAAAAAAAAAAAAGGATGGACAGCAACCATGGACACAGACGTAAAACAGAAAGTGATGGAGGTGATGGAGGATAAGGAACCAGCCTTGTGACCTGAAGGTCTCCGGTTCCATTCCCTGTCCCAACAAGTACCCTGGCTGAAGTGCCCTTGGGCAAGGCACCTGACCCCAATTGCTCCCCCGGTGTGTGTATGTGTGTGTTTCACTGCACGGAGGACAAATTCTTCTGTGTGTGTACGCACAGTAGGCAAAATAAATCACTTTATCACTTATCACTTAATTTAAAAAAAAATTTTTTTTAGGTTGCAAGAAAAGGAAATGAAGCCATCCTGCTTCGTTGGGGGGTTGGTGTGGATCTGAGGTGTTTTGGTTTGAATCCATTGCCGC
Organism: Corydoras sp. C115; assembly: GCA_019802505.1. Taxonomy (NCBI): domain Eukaryota; kingdom Metazoa; phylum Chordata; class Actinopteri; order Siluriformes; family Callichthyidae; genus Corydoras; species Corydoras sp. C115. Next base: position 98,504 of record JAFMOC010000171.1, on the reverse strand, counting down.
TCCGCTCTGAACGGAGGCGCTGGTGGCGGTGCGGCTGGTTAATTTACTGCACGCGTGGGACCCATATGGCCCTCACCACCCAACAGCCTCCTTAGGGAAACGAGGGAAGGCACGCGCCGCTGCACGGTGCATTGTTCTCGTAGCATCCCGGGTTCCCGCGTGTGTGAGGACGCAATCGAAGGGGATATGCATAGAGTGGACTCGCACGCTGACATTTCCCCAAGGACTCAACGTGGTTGCAACCCCCCAACCGAGCAAGTTAAAGCAAGAGGAGGAGGTTGGGGCGAGCCAAAAAAAAAAAAAAAAAAAAAAAGGGAAAGGGGCTCTCCTCAAAAATTCACCCATGAATGAACCGCAAAGACGCCCATCCCCCAAAACTACTGTTGCCCTCGTGTCCAATAGACACACCCCGCTGCCTCTACTCCATCAGACGTGGAAAGTGCTTCCTCCCCAACCTATATCGACTGCATGGCTTTCAAACTGCGTTATCCCACCCTGACTCGCACCCTGATCTTATTAAAGAGATCCAAACTGTAACAGGAGCGCAGACTTTCCAGTACCGACTTTTTTCCCATTGATCGTACGACCATAACCATCAGCTCTGCCATCAGCTCTGAACCGGCCCGAACCCGCACTCGATAAAAAGCCCCCGCACTCCCGTCCTGATGTCTCAATTAAAGAAACGCTGAACACGGTGAGCTATCAGGGTTTTTTTTTTTTTTTTTCCCTCTCCACTCGGTTCACATTGACCACGTTCTATAAATAAAAGAGATCCGACTCCAGGCAGACGTCAGCTGCGGGCCGAGCTAAAAACAGATCCCGTTAGACAACAGCAGAACGCAGCCGAGCAGATATAAGGGCGTTTTTTCGAGATGATGGTCAGAGGAATTTTGACTAAATGCAGAACGCTTCCATCGGCAGGAGGTGATCAGGATCCATTAGGGGTTTCGTAAACTATACATCAGATCGATGAATTTAAAATTCCTAAGAAATAGTTGCATCCACATTCTGTTTCCCTTTTTTTTTTTTTTCTTTGTTACTACGCCTTCATTCAAACCCAAAGACAAATTATCTTTGAATGACCATTTACTTTGGAGCTTCTTATTGTTTTGTAGATGGGTGGATGGGAAACATATCCCCCACAGAATGATAACAATGAGTATTGGATTGATATTAATAATGTTTCAGGAGCATGTGGACTTGTGATGCTTATTATTCCAGTCCTCCTTATACATACGGAGGTAAAACAGCCTGGATAGGCTGCAATTTAAAAAAAAAATCCATACAGGGGCTGGCAGTGTACTCTGAAAGATTGGGTTTTAGGCCCAGAGTCCATCAATAGTTACAGGGTCCTGGCCATGTTCACTCAAAACAGGCCACCAGGTTTCCCAAAAATTCAGACCGGAACCGGTCCTGGAACCTGGGTGGATAACCCCCGATAGCTCAGGGGTTATGGGTGTGGCTCGTTCCTTGGTTCTTCCTTGGCATTAACGCTGGCCCTCATTAGAACCCACAGGTTTGTTAACCGGACGGAAGATCACGTTCTGCAGTTCTTTGTAATGTGATGTTTGAGGTCAGTACTTTCACATCTCATACTGAGCAAGACGCTTCCACCAAGTGGTTCCTTACATCCTGGATTAATCCACTTACACAGCGATTGATCCGTAACGAGCGGTGCTCTTCATCGAGAGCTTATCCATCGTCAAAGTGCTACAGTGTGGGGAACCGAAACACCGTGACCTCACAGATCGCACTCTGGATATTCATTCATTATCTCCCGCTTTGTCCTCTATTAGGGTCGCGGTGGGGGGGGTTCCCCATGCCCATCTAGGGGAGAACATCTCGGGCGTTGGGCAGATACACCCAGGACAGGACGCCAATCCATCACTGGGCACACACTCACTCACACAGACACACTCTATATGGGGCAATTTTGAGAATTCAAATGAATTGATCCATGTTTTTGGACTGTGGGAGGAAACTGGAGAACCCGGAGGAAACCCACGCAGACACGGGGAGAACATGGAAACTCCACCCAGATGGGGATCCGAACCGGGAATCCCTAGTGCTGAGAGGAGAACATGCCGACCACTAAGCCACCGTGCTGCCCTACTCTGCATATTCATTCATTCATTCATTATCTCCCGCTTTATCCTCTATTAGGGTCGCGGGGGGGTGGGGTTCCCCATGCCCATCCAGGGGAGAACATCTCGGGCGCTGGGCAGATAGATCCAGGACAGGACGCCAATCCATCGCTGGGCACACACTCACTCACACACACACACTCTATATGGGGCAATTTTTGAGAATTCAAATGACTTGATCCATGTTTTTGGACTGTGGGAGGAAACCGGAGAACCCGGAGGAAACCCACGCAGACACGGGGAGAACATGGAAACTCCACCCAGATGGGGATCCGAACCGGGAATCCCTAGTGCTGAGAGGCGAACGTGCTAAACCACTAAGCCACCGTGCCGCCCTACTCTGGATATTCATTCATTCATTATCTCCCGCTTTATCCTCTATTAGGGTCGCGGGGGGGTTCCCCATGCCCATCCAGGGGAGAACGTCTCGAGCGCTGGGCAGATACACCCAGGACAGGGCGCCAATCCATCGCTGGGCACACACTCACACACTCAAACATGGGGCAATTTAGAGAACTCAGTTAACTTGATCCATGTTTTTGGACTGTGGGAGGAAACCGGAGAACCCGGAGGAAACCCACGCCGACACGGGGAGAACATGGAAACTCCACCCAGATGGGGATTCGAACCGGGAATCCCTAGTGCTGAGAGGAGAACGTGCTAAACCACTAAGCCACCGTGCCGCCCTATACTCTGGATATTAGTTTACGTTTTTTTTTTTTTTTTTTTAAAAACGTCAAACTTCACCGAATAAAAGGCTGAAACTCAGAGCCGAGGAAGGAACCCGGCGCCGTTTTCAGAAACCTCACTGTAACCCCGTCCAGCACACAGATGAATCAGCCACACAGCGCCCCCCCCCCCCCCCCAACCACCCACCCACCCACCACATCCTTACATCACTGCACTCCCTCCCAGACTAGGAACGAATGCAATAAATAAATAAAGAAGAGATGCAAATGTAGCCCCCAGCTCAGAACTGCACCGTCTGCAGACGCCCGTCCCAAAGCAGGCTGCCGGAGAACGAGGTCTCATTAAAATATCTAATCCACTTACATTTCTCCGCCTTTGTTATCGGTTCACACACGAGACTTACCCACAAACCCCTGAGACCTGGGGATGTTCTGATAATAAGCAAAAAAAATGCTAATGTTAACATAACCGATCAGAAAAAAAAAAAAAAGATGCCCCTCTTCATTTTAAAGCCTTTAATTTCAGAACTCTCTAAACCCATAATTCAAAATGTATTTAAATTAAAACAGAACATGAAAGCCAGAAAGGTCACATTACAATATTTAACACTCCAAACCTCTTTTGGTCTGACCAGGTCACCTCAATGACAGTCAGTCGCTGGCCACTTTATTAGTACAGCTGCTTGTTTATTTTACACTCCACTTACTATTACTATTAAAAATGGATTTTTCTAGTTCTACAATTACATTCCGTAGACCTTCTATTTCTCTGCATACTTTGTTTGTGCCCTTTAATTTGATCTCTGATGATCAGGCCCATAGACAGAGCAGGTATTATTTGGGGGTAGGGGGGGGGGGTGGATGATTCTCAGCACTGCAGTGGCACCACCCAAATATTACCCGCTCTAACAAAGTATGTAACTTAAAACGATGGACTACATTCTGTAATCACAATACAACACAAAGCAAATAAAAACATTAAGAGTAGAAACGAGGAGCTGCGTCTAGTAAAGTGATCGGTGGGTATAAATCAAAGCCACCAGCAAAATCTTAGAATAACGAAGACATTAAATAGTTCATATAATTAACAGTAAGTGTGTCACAACGGAAGGTTGTGTCCTAGAATGGACCAGGCCATCCCCATCACAACATCCTGACACTTCCATCCCATCATTGGCGCTCAAAGTGCTGCACATGTTCACTTCTGCTTTTCCAGATAAACGTCTGATTGATTTCCATATGGCAGAGGGAGAAGCATCTGTAAATTAAGTCTCCAGATCAATCACATGCGGAAATAATCCACAATCAATAAGAGGGCGGATCGTAAACAAACAAGCTGCTCACGCAGGTTAAAGTTCCAGACTGCTGATTATCTGAGCGCGCACACACGGACGCTGCCAAGGCAAAACACGTCGGGGGAAAAACACAAGGCATGGCATTCTGCATTTTACCCGGACTGCTTCATTTTAAAAACCTGAGTAAGTAAACCTGAAAAGTAAAACCAAATTCTTTTGTCCATATGGTGTTTGATTTATTATCGTTATTAAGATTTATATCAGCCACTAAAGAAAGAAAAAAACAAGCACGCCGACAAAATTTAGGTTTCAAATATCTTAAAAAGGGGGATTTACAGATCATTTATATATTTATTTCCAGTCAAACATATCTCAGAGTGCCACATAAACCTAAAAAAGTTCATCCTTGTGCAAAACAATCAGGCGAACTGCATTACAATCGTTACTTACTGTCACAAATAACCCTGAAAACAACCCCCCCCAACATCAACCTCAACGCAAATGACCTCAAACTGTCTTAATAAATATGAACACATTCTCATTTCACGATGATTAATCTCTAAATCAAACACTATATGGACAAGTATTGGGATCCTTACACGTCATACCCATAGAAGCTTATATTACCCCCATCCCGTTACCTCCACCTCTCAACCACACCTTTTGCCAAAAAAATCATTAATTCATTCATTATCTCCCGCTTTATCCTCTATTAGGGTCGCGGTGGGGTTCCCCATGCCCATCCAGGGGAGAACGTTTCGGGCGCTGGGCAGATAGACCCAGGACAGGGTGCCAATCCATCGCTGGGCACCACTCACTCACACAGACACACTCTATATGGGGCAATTTTTGAGAATTCAATTGACTTGATCCATGTTTTTGGCCTGTGGGAGGAAACCGGAGAACCCGGAGGAAACCCACGCTGACACGGGGAGAACATGGAAACTCCACCCAGATGGGGATTCGAAGCGGGAATCCCTAGCGGTGAGAGGCGAACGTGCTAAAACACTAAGCCACCGTGCCGCCTTGCAAAAAAAAATAAAAAATAAAAAATAAAAAAATAAAAAATAAATATATATGTAATATATATATATATATGTAATATATATATATATATGTAATATATATATGTAATATATATATATATATATGTAATATATATAAATATATATATGTAATATTTGTTCATTTATACAGAAAAAGCATTTGTGAGGTCATACATTGAGATTGGACGAGAGGACCTGGTTCACAATCTCCAGGGGCCCGGTTAAGGGCCCGTGTGGACAGACCTTTCCCAAACTGTCTTCACAACATTGGAAGCATATAGTCAAAAAAAAAAAAAACATTGGAAGCAAAATCCTGACTTATAATTAATGATGCGTTTATTCAGAATTAATGGTAAAATAAAGAAAAAATAATAATCCCTTATATAATAAAAAATCCCTTAAATAATCCCTTTATAATCTCTAATCTCTAATTATTAAGTAATTTAAATCAACGCAATTAACTTGTTCTTGCATTTCCTTTTATAAAAAACGATAATTAATTGTGAGATGAACATCTCAGCTGTGGGTGAACATCTCACTTCCATTGTCTATCGAGCTGCCCGACGACACGCGTCTCCCCAACGAGCGCATGCGCAACGAAGCCACGCTGGACTCCCGGGGTCTCAGGTGCAACCAGCAGCGGGTCTGAATTACCGGACTCGGACAGAACCTCAACCAGACGGGAATGTTGGGAATGACGGGGATGACGGGGATGACGGGAATAACGGGAATGACGGGCGCTCACCTGTGCGGGGCCGCTGCCCGCGCGCACCCGCGTGCTGATGGCCTCACGCGCCGCCTCTCGGTTATCGGTCCGGTAGATTAAGCGAACCGGCACCGTGTTCTCCATTCCGAGGAACCTGCCGTCGTCCCGTCGACCCTCGATCTCGCCGAGGCGTCTCCTGGCGCGCAGAAATAGAGGCGTTACGCGGCGCGTCAAAAACAAAACAAACAAAAAAAAAAACAATTACAGCAGAATGCCTTGTTTACGTTCAAATTTAAATAAAAAAAAATAATAATAAGCGATCAGCGCGAATAGAACGTGTTTAAACGTCAGGGGTTCCACGCAACGCATTTAGGACCTGCGCACAATAAAGAAAGCGGTGCGTAAACACCCGGAGACACCGCACGCAATTAGGCCTCGACGTTTCCACGGAATCCCTGCTGAGCCCTGGTGCTGATGCTGATGCTGATGCTGAGCCCTGGTGCTGATGCTGAAGGAAACCCGAAAACAGACGATCAAAGCCCGAAACGAGCGAAAGACCCACCGTCGAGAGCAGACGCGCCGCCGACCCACAGAGCGAGGTGCACCGACAACAAGCGAAGCCCCAATAATCCCGGAGCCATGGTCCTCACAAGGCAGGAATCCTCCCCGAAACGCAACACACGGGCGAAGCGCACTCGTCTTTTCTGAATGGTGGTGTTTTTTTTTTTTTTTTTTTTTTTTTTTTTTTTTTAATTATCGCATCCTCGCCGTCGCTCCAGACAAAAGCGGCTCAGGCGCGTCTCGTCTGCCGGTGGCCATGAGCGACACTCCCGCAGCATCCACACCCGCAGAGCCGCGCCGCGCCGAGCCGAGCCGAGCCGAGCCGCCGCGCACCCGGAACGCAGTCACCGAGCCCCGGCGCGGAAGCACCTCCTCCGAAACGTCAACACCTCCCGCTGCCGAGGGGCCTCGCCTCACTGCAGAAACGCCGTATAAATATACATGAGCGGAGAGCGGAGGAATGACGGGTAGTGTAGTGCTGCCACGGAGGGATGGAGGGATGGAGGGAGGGGGAGGGGAGGGATGGATGCTCAGGACCGCCTGGTCCACCTGCCGCCACCTAATGCCTACAGGGCGGAGCACGTGACCGCGCCCTGCACCGCCCGACAGGCTTATTAATACATAATATTAATAATAATATATAATAATTAAAGGTTTAATGTAAAGGATTTTTTTATTTAACCAATTAATTAAATGCAGCATTATGAGCCACAGCAAGCTTATTTAAATAATTAAATCTGGGAGGGGGGGGGGGCGGCATCCCAGTGGCTAGGGATTCCCCGGTTCGAATCCAAGTCTGGGTGGAGTTTGCATGTTCTCCCCGTGGGGTTCCCTCCCACAGTCCCAAAAACTTGCATCAAGGTCAATTGAATTCTCCAAAATTACCCCATATAGTGTGTGAGTGAGTATGTGCCCAGCGATAGACTGGCGCCCTGTCCTGGGTGTATCTGCCCAGCACCCAAAACATTCTCCCCTGGATGGGCAAGGGGAACCCCCCCGCGAACCTAATAGAGGATAAAGAGGAAGATAATGGATGGATGGAAACCTGGGGGGGGAGAAGGGGCGGACACTGGTTATGGAATAGCGTTATACTCAATCAGAATTCTGCACCATTACAAAAAAAAAATATATATATATATAAAATATGGCAATAAACGGGATACGACCCCCATAGCGCCACCTTACTTTGATGGTGGGAGAGCAATAGTACGGTCAACCAAACTTACCCAACCCCGTCTTCCAGGATCTTGCCCTGTGCTGCCGAATTGGAACAGAAGAGCCTTCCCTAAATGTTTTCCACAATGTTGGACGCATAAAAGCACCGACTCCGACGGGTATGTGCTTGACCTTATACGACCTCATCAACGGGACTGAAACACACGCAATCACGGATTAAGAGATGTGTTCCTGGACGTTTGTCCAGCTATATTAGGGCTACGGGTAGCCATGTGAACATAGAACGTATGACTTTAAAACAAAACAACACTTAGCAGCTTATTAAATGCGGGACAGGTCCATCTAGAGCCTGCGTATTCAATAGTGGAGCACTGCAGGTTTATCTAAATACACTTTTATTATTATATTTACAGATATATGCACACAGCTGTATAATATTTATGTTGCATACACTCATGGGCCACTTTGCATAAGCCACACCCCTTGTTTCTACCCTCATTCTCCATTCTTTTAGCTCCACCCACCATAAACACCTCCTTTGTAGTTTTATAGCTGTAGTCCCATCTGTTTATATATGAACTATTAGCACCAGCACCAGACACGGCCGTGCTGTTTCTGATGCACCCTTACACCACAATAACACCACTGTAGAAGTAGAATTCATCCTCCACCCAAAAATGCATCGACAACGAGAGTAAAAACAAGAAGGTGAACCTAATAAAAGTGGTCCATGAGTGTCTATAAAAACATTAATATTATCCATTATGATTATATATATATATATATTATTTTAATCTAGGTGCACCAGCTAGTCGTAAAACCCTTTAAACTCTTCGTCTGTGCTGTCGCTGGACTGAAAGAGCTGCCGCAGGTAGAGCACCGAGACGGAAACGTTTCGGGGTTTGGATTCTGCCCAGCTGCTCGGTAACTCTGCGCCTTTAGAACCACGAGCTGTTCTCCTGCGTCTGTAGTTCCTGACTTTTCTCTTCAACGCTCCAGACGGAACGTCCGCACAGGCCCATTGGCGTTCCTGTGGATGGTTTACATCAGTCCTGTGCACTTCACTGCCTGAATGATAACGAGGTCCGTTTGTGGAAACCAGTGCCGAATGGGTGACCTGTGACGAGCGGTGAGCCCGACGGTCCGAAACGACGGCCGGCTCGGAGGCCACGCCGCTGCTCCGTGTAGTTCTGCGGTCAGGCACTTGAACATAACCAACAGGTTGTTGTGAAGTCCTCGGCTCGGAATGGAGTTCTGATTGAATGCTGTTCCTCTCAGAGAGCAACTCGTGTCCGGTGACCTGCTGTAATCGGACCGTGGGTTTCGTCAAAGACGCGTTGGAACTACATTCCCATTCGAAAGAGCCACGTTTGGACTGAGACTTGGGAAGCGAGTCCGACGCCCCTATAGGGTCCTCCTTAACACCCTGGGACAGCTCCCGACTGCGCTTCCGAAGAGACCGCTCCATGTTGTGGGAGCCGCAGAATGAGTCTGTCGCCGTCTGGTCGGCGTGTAGTGCTTCATCTTCCTGCTTCTTTATTCCTGCTCCAGGTGTGACAGCGGGGGAGGTGACGCTGCTCTTTGCCCTGTAAAGTAAACAAACGGCTTGGGTGCACTACACAGGGGGGCAGAGGTGCATTACACTGTCCGAGTGCACTTAACGGGATGGCACGGGTACGTTACACCATCCTAGTGCACCAGAGCTGATCACTATAATCGATTTATCTTTTAATACATATTGTAAACTGTAAGGTGTCCTTGAGTTTCAGAAAGGCGCCTATGAAATAAAATGTATTATTATTAAAGGGCTCACTTTCTGTTGGTTTGTTTGTACCTTTTCATTTCTGGGCTGAAGTGCAGAAAGTCACAAGTGAGTCCAGCAATCACACTGTCCACCACCAAGTACTCGTGACTCTTTGAGAAGGCCTGATGCTGCTCACCCTGCAGATGCTGTGGGTGAGAACACCGGTGGCTCAGTCTAAACATTCATTTACATAAGAAATAAACTCTTAAAACAAAACCTCTGAATGGGGTGCCGGTACTCACAGCTTCAAGATTGTCATATTTCATGCCGCAGCATTCGCAGTAGCCCCCTTTCCTCCGAGCTTTACCCTCATGACCTTTACGTCGATCTTTCCTTGTCCGTTGCCCTCGATCGGCCCTGAATCAAGACCATCCACAGTTAAGATTGCTTCTTTCAATTCAAGTTAATGATTAAACTTAAGACTATCGTATAAAACATTCTGAAAAAAATGCATCAGGTTGCAACACATTTATAACCACAGAACGTAATGGACATGATTTTTGGAAACCGTTATAACTTGAGTTGTCTATTAATCCAAGACATCAGTGACGGACAAAGACACGCAAGAAGTCTGCATGATCAAAACACACCCAGCTTTCAGTTTCTTCTCTGCATCAGCAGTGGCTTCTTCTGCTATAAACGGACTGCAGGGGGCAGCAGACGTGAGGTTACACACTGGCATGGAGGACATGGGTAAATAAATAGGACGGTAGTGCCTTGAGGGGAAGAAAATATTGAAAAGAAAATATTAGGATGACCATTTATTACAACAGAATTTTAAATAAAATCTTAAGAACCATGATGACCACCTGCTGGAGTCCTCCACTTTGATAAACGGACGGCTGATCCTTCCAGCTTTAGAAGAAAGAGAAAAGTTAAACATATTAAAAACGATCAGCCGCTGCTAATGTTTCGAGAGAAAAAAGCACTACGTACCTTTGCATTTCTGAAACGTCACCCCAGATTCAGGTTTGGCCTGAAACAACAACAAATAAAACTAAGTGAGTGAAACAAGAAAGTTCAATATTTAAAACTTTGCACTAAAAGTAAAGCTGATTTATTGGACATAGGAGGCTCGTGTAATCTGTTGCTGACTGATACAATCGGACAGAAAGATCACCAGATCAAACATTTATTAAGTTTTTTTTAATAAAAGGACTTACAGCCTTCTTCTCAGAGCAGGTTGAGGTTTTGACTTTAGTGATTAGACTTCTTTTCTTGTCAATATATGCAATGATGTCTGGTTGAATAAAATATTAGATCAGAGGAACATGAGAAATTAAATCACTTGGAACCAATCATCATACAGCCGCATTACTGCATGTTCGAAATATATATTAACATACCATCCACATAGAGGATCTTCACTCCCCATTCAAGTGCATTGGTCAGGATCCGGTTAATCTGAATGGGTTTCTAAGGACAGACGGTTAAAATAAAAATAAAAAAAAGAAAAATACAGCAACATTTAAATAAACAGAAATAATCAGTATAAACACATAGACGAACATGTTATGTTGGATGGAGGGGGCTTCCATTTTCCTTCACCCCGAAGGTGTTGGATGAGGTTAAGTTGCAGATGTCAACGTTTCTCTGTATAATGTACATGAAGTTAATCTTATGCAGTGGGTCTTACCTGTTCCTTAACAACTTTCTCCACTAAGGACTTCCCTCTGCTTACAGTCACCTGTAACAAATCAACCAAAGAGAAATTATATATTCATAGAAATTACACGTTCAGAAACTGAGAGGGATTTAATGTATTTGCTGCTAAAAAATAAAAAAATTAAATAAATAAAAATCACACTGTGTTCTGGTCGGTTTAGCAAATACTCACAGTGTCAGCACCTCCTAGTGAGCTGCCCCTGCAGTTGTCCCTCCTGCTGCCAGGATGAGGGGAGCTGAGGCCCGAGTCTGGGCTCGGCACCGGGGAGTCCTGAACAAGCCGCTGCACATGCCGAGCTTCGGGCTTGCCGGACACCAAATACCCGATCTCCTTACTGAAGAACTTCTCCACAATCTGAAAGCGACACTGTGCGTTAGAACCGATATTAAAGGCACTCAGGTGGCCAACATTTGTTTTCCTCCGTCTTGTCTTAGGGTATGTTACTGTATTAGTATTTCAACTTAAACAAGCTGACTTTGGTTATGATTCCATTAATCTGTACACCATCACCCAATACGACGTAAGGATCAAATATAAGTCAACTTACCCCTCCCAAACTTTTAATATCGCTTTCCAAACCCTGGCTGCGTTTATTACATGGTAAATCTAAGTAAAAGATTCGCCCAGCCAGGGGCTTCTTATGAACAGAATCACTCGCTGGTCGCTGCTGGTTTCTGGATGCTGCTCTCTTGTGCTTCTCATTATCTGCAGGGGGTCCTGACCATTACAAAAACAGTGAAGAGTATTAACAAAGAATTTAATAAAGCAGATGGAATACAGTTAGAAAATGCATTTTCATTAAGCACATTCAGCCTAACACTCATTCCCCCTAAACACACCAAAGAGTGCCACGGGTGGTCATTACTACCCTGGGCCAGCAAACTCTACAACTCCTCTCTTAATCCGTAATATTATAACTTCTGTACAACAATAATTGATGTGTTCAATATCAATAATTTTCTCAGTGCAGTGTTTTCTTTCATTACACTATAGGTGCAATAACGTAAATATATAAATATTTATGACATTGCAACTTGTTTTGTTGTATGTTTATATTAAAAATTTTAAAGCCACTATTACTTTTTAAGCTACTTTTTAAAAAGTTTTTTAAGTTTTTTTAAGTTTAAGTTTTTTATTACAGTTTATTGACACTTATTATTACTACTAATAATAAGTTTAATGGCTGTAATGGCTGCAATTAAATTAATAAAGTATTCTGATAAAATAAACAATGAGGGTAAAAACTGGGAAATTTTTTTTTTACAAAAACAGTATATTCAGTAGGCGGCACGGTGGCTTAGTGGTTCAGCATGTTCTCCTCAGCACTAGGGATTCCCGGTTCGAATCCCCATCTGGGTGGAGTTTCCACGTTCTCCCCGTGGGTTTCCTCCGGGTTCTCCGGTTTCCTCCCACAGTCCAAAAACATGGATCAAGTCAATTGAGTACTCCAAATTGCCCCATATAGAGTGTGTCTGTGTGAGTGAGTGAGTGAGTGAGTGCCCAGCTATAGACTGGCACCCTGTCCTGGGTGTATCTGCCCAGCGCCCGAAACGTTCTCCCCTGGATGGGCATGGGGACCCCCCCCCCATGACCCTAATATAGGATAAAGCGAAGATGATGGATGGATGGATTATATTACAGTTTATTGACACACTTATTACTACTCGTACTATTTCTATCCTTGTTTACTGTAATCTGTACCTGTAATGGTTGCAATTAAATGAATAAAGTACTCTGATAAAATAAACAATGAGGGTAAAAACTAGGACAACTTCACCAAAAACAGTATATACAGTAGTATATAGTACAGTGTAACTTTTAGGGTAAATAGGTCACAACCCCCCCCCCAAAAAAAAATTAATAAATAAAGAAATAAAATAAATAACAGCTCAGACAGTTGAAGTTCAGAACACCTTAAGGGAACCAGCATCAGATAACATTTACATTACATTTGGTCATTTATTGGACGCTTTTATCCAAAGTGACTTACAAGGTGAGCACAGGGTTAATCACAGCACCCCTGGAGCAATGAGGGTTAAGGGTCTCGCTCAAGGACCCACACTGTTAAATTCAGTGGACCTGAGATTTGAACCCCCAACCTTCAGCTTGATAGCCCAATGCCCTGACCACTGAGCAACCGCGATAACCCATCGATAATTAAACTCAGATAACCGAGTATAATTTCGTCTGGAAAAGGATTGAAACTGTGGAAGATATTCAAAAAGGTGACGGTACCTTGAGGCTAGGTGGCACGGTGGCTTAGTGGTTTAGCACGTTCTCCTCTCAGCGCTAGGGATTCCCGGTGCGAATCCCCAACTGGGTGGAGTTTCCATGTTCTTCCCGTGTCCGCATGGGTTTCCTCCGGGTTCTCCGGTTTCCTCCCACAGTCCAAAAACATGGATCAAGTCAATTGAATTGTCCAAATTGCCCCATATAGAGTGTGTCTGTGTGAGTGAGTGAGTGTGTGCCCAGAGATGGATTGCCACCCTGACCTGGGTCTATCTGCCCAGCGCCCGAGACGTTCTCCCCTGGGTGGGCATGGAGAACCCCCCCCCCCCCCCCCCCCCCCGCGACCCTAATAGAGGATAAAGCGGGAGATAATGAATGAATGAATGAATACCTTGAGGCTGTTGATGGGGGGATTTGGTGACGCTCTGCTGTTTCATTCCAGTTTAAATGTAGATTTTCTGCCCGGCTTTTAATTCGGAACTTTAAATCGCAAACCTGCTGTAAAAACAGACATGGCGTTTAAAAACCACACAGAACCCACAGAACCGGCTCTGAACACAACATCTTTACTTACTGCAGTTTGTGAGGGTTTTATTTAGAGTTTTTATATATTATATATATTATATATATAGATATATATATTATCCCACGTGCTTTCAGGGCAGCTGCTCGCGCCTCGTTTCCGTTTAAAGCGTCGCGAGCGTTTTTAAACAGCTGCCGTTAGAACCTTCGAATTCAAACCGAGCTAACGGCTAACGGCTAACCGACAAGAGCGCGCGAGCGCAAAACAAAAACAACAGCCCCGGGATTCAGCTCCAGCGTGTCGTTCGCTAAACAAAAAAATAAAAACAAACAAACAAACGCCGCTTTAGTTTTGTTTCGTCTGTTTGTTTGTTTTGTTTTGTTTCTTTAAAAAGCAGCTCTAAACTAAATTCATCTTTCCAGTTTCCCGCTTCCACACCAAACCGCTGACGTGCGCGCGACCGGTGGCTCGGTTCTAAAAACTCCCCCTCGCTCCCTCGCTCCCTGCGCACTACAGAGCGCCCTCGTTTGGGTTCGCGGCCGTTTGAAACGGGAATATAGGACAGTCTCCGCGTGTCTTTATAAAAAAAAAGAAACATGTGGACAGTTTGCTATTAAAACCAGCAACTGCTCCACGATTCCCAAATATGTCTTATTATTATTTATTTTTAAAATAAAACGGCTGTTACGAAGTTGGTCTAACCCATAACATCCGATGTGCGATTGGAACACGACCCGAAAGCCAGTCCAAACTTTTAATGCCGTCTGTTTCGACATCGATAATGTCGGTAATTATTAGCGATGTCCATTTCTTAAATTTGCCTGCATATTTCCCCGGGCTAAATGTTATTTTATTTAGGATCGTATCGTTTTGATGAGTGAGCCACGCTCTGTTTGGCAACGCGCTGGCGAATCCGCCGACGTGAAAGCGCAGATATCGACTCCAATGTCATGTGCCGTTTAGATAACAACGTGAACTTTCAGATTATAAAAAAATAAAATAAAATAAAATAATATAAAGCGATCGCGGCTTTAAACGTCTTTTTAAACGTGGATGCCGCGCTGCCATCGTGACTCCCGAGTTGCATTCGATCAGATGCCGAAGTCGGAGAGATGAAAGTGACACCGCCGCGACTCCATTTAGAGAATAATTCCCTAAACTGGACGCGTTTACATCAAAAATCACCCGACAACCAACAACCAGAGCACAAGGTAAGAGATACGACAGCTGGACAAAGCATCGGGACCCACATTTCAATGATTTTCATTAGTACAGTCCTGTTACCACGTGCGTACATTCTAGATCCTATCCCTGCACTTGGAATAACTGTGGTGGGGGGACTCCATCCCACATCCGTGTGGCTCTGCTGGACAAACGGGGAGAAGATCATAATGGATCATATTATCATTACAGATCGTAATCTATAGTCTATATAATTCATTCATTCATCCATTATCTTCTGCTTTATCCTCTATTAGGGGGGGGGGGGGGTTCCCCATGCCCATCCAGGGGAGAACGTCTCGGGCACTGGGCAGATACACCCCAATCTATCGCTAGACACACACTCACTCACACTCTACATTGGGCAATTTGGAGACATTGGGGCAAATGTTTTTGGACTGTGGGAGGAAACCGGAGAACCCGGAGGAAACCCACGCGGACACGGGGAGAACGTGGAAACTCCACCCAGATGGGGATTTGAATCGGGAATCCCGAGTGCTGAGAGGAGAACGTGCTAAACCACTAAGCCACCATGTCAATATAATAATATAATAAAATTCATCACAGCAGTCTGTCCCCCAGGGGCCACCACGATAGATTGGGTCCTGGGTGTGTCTGCCCAGCGCCTGAAACGTTTTTGGAATTGGGATTGGAATTGGCATTGGGAAACACCCCCCCCCCCCCCCCCCGCTCCCCAATAAGGGGGGGGGGGGGGTGTAATAAGGGAATTGGACCATCGACTGTAAACAAACCCTTTGATGTCAGACCCATCAGTGCTCTGCGAAGTGACATTTCCACAGACGTATTAAAGAATGTGACGGAAAGCCTTTCCAGATGTTCGCAGCAAACATCTGGATGTCCCTGGATGTCTCTGTCGATGTCCCTGCAGCGCCGTCTCTTAATTTGGTGTCTTTATGTCTCCAGGCCGTTTAAGGAAATGGCTTCGCCAACTCATCAGGGTTCTAAAGACAGTATAACCCCAGTGCAGCAGATGGTGGCGTCTGGCTCTGGTGCGATTCTCACATCACTGTTCGGTGAGTAGCCTTTTTTCGCTAATTTATTTCTCTACATACTTAACAAAGACCTTAACAGAACCCCTGCAGAGCGGGTGTGATTAGGGTGGTGGATAACCCTCATAGTGCTCCACTTTGTGGATGCAGAATCAGAGCCAGGACGTCGTCGGTTGCTGCTACATTTCTGAAGATTAATACACATCATTTGATTTTTCTTTCTGTCATTGCAGTCACTCCTCTGGATGTCATCAAGATCCGGCTCCAGGCTCAGAGTAGTCCGTTCCTCAAAGGTAAAGTCGAGTTTATTATTAAAGCTGTAAACAAGCTTCATCATCATCATTAGTGCTTTTCTGGGAATAAAACGTGCATATGTTCTCTCCCTCTCTCTCACACACACACACACACACACACAGGCAAGTGTTTTGTGTATTGCAACGGCCTGATGGATCACATATGCGTTTGTGAAAATGGAAACGGAAAAGCGTGGTACAAACCTAAAGGTCATTTCAGTGGCACGTTGGTGAGTTTCTCTTAAAAAAAAAAAATATAAATAAAAAAAACACCACGAGATTCTCGGTTTATAAATGTAAAAACTTTTCTTACGGTTTTGTTTCGTTTTGCGACGCAGGACGCCTTCGTGAAGATCCTGCGCATGGAGGGGATCAAGGCTCTGTGGAGTGGACTCCCCCCAACACTGTTAGTTTATAAAACTCAACACATGATTCTATAATTGGGGTCGATTGCCGGGATTCTATACCAACAAGATTCTTAACCCTGAGTAATTCAGACTCTATGTATCTTTAAGTACAGACAACAAATACCTGTTGTAGAAATAAAAAAATAATAATGATAAATTAAAAAAATTAAATAAAAAAAAAAAAAAGGGAGGGGGCGCAGCATCAAATAACAATCAGGTTTGATGAATTTACAGTATAGTTGGTTGTCTTGTAATGTTCTCATTTGTAATTCGCATTGGATAAAAGCGTCTGCGCTAGGGATTCCCGGTTCGAATCCCCATCTGGGTGGAGTTTCCATGTTCTCCCCGTGTCTGCGTGGGCTTCCTCCGGGTTCTCCGGTTTCCTCCCACAGTCCAAAAACATGGATCAAGTCAATTGAGTTCTCCAAATTGCCCCATATAGAGTGCGCCTGTGTGAGTGAGTGTGTGCCCAGCGATGGATTGGCGCACTGTCCTGGGTTTATCTGCCCAGCGCCCGAGACGTTCTCCCCTGGATGGGCATGGGGAACCCCACCACGACCCTAATAGAGGATAAAGCGGGAGATAATGAATGAATGAATGTACTGCAGCAGGCACGGTGGCTTAGTGGTTTAGCACGTTCTCCTCTCAGCGCTAGGGATTCCCGGTTCGAATCCCCATCTGGGTGGAGTTTCCATGTTCTCCCCGTGTCTGCGTGGGTTTCCTCCGGGTTCTCCGCTTTCCTCCCACAGTCCAAAAACATGGATCAAGTCAATTGAATTCTCAAAAATTGCCCCATATAGAGTGTGTCTGTGTGAGTGAGTGTGTGCCCAGCGATGGATTGGCGCCCTGTCCTGGGTTTATCTGCCCAGCGCCCGAGACGTTCTCTCCTGGATGGGCATGGAGAACCCCACCGCGACCCTAATAGAGGATAAAGCGGGAGATAATGAATGAATGAATGAATGTATTGCAGCATTAATAATAGGAACCAAGCGATCTAATGTAATTCTAGTATCATTTTATTTCTGCATGTTGGAGGTGGGGGGGGTGGGGGGGTCAGCCATTAAGTCACATGGCCGCCGTATCTCCGAACATGTTTCTCTGTTAACAGAGTGATGGCAGTGCCAGCCACTGTCATTTACTTCACCTGTTACGACCAGCTCTGTGCCGCCTTCAGGCTCCATATGGGACAGAGGGCTGAAGTGGCACCGCTGTTAGCTGGGGCTGTTGCTAGAGGTATTTATCTGTATCGTCTCTTTTAATGTGATTATAAAATAGCACTGAGAAGAGATGTAATATAAAGTCTAATATTTGTTCATCTGTTTGACCAAACCAACTTTATCTGCACCCTGAGCTCTAAAATCTGGGTTCTGTGTTCTATTGTGTGTGTGTTTTAGTGGGTGCTGCTACCATCATCAGTCCTTTAGAGCTGATCCGCACCAAACTGCAGTCTCAGAAACAGTCCTACGGAGAACTGAGCGCCGTGATCCGCTCGGCCGTACGGAACGAAGGCTGGCTCGCACTATGGAGGGGCCTCGGGCCCACGCTGCTCAGGGACGTCCCATTTTCAGGTGAACGACTCTGAGATATACAGAGAATCAGAGAAGAGTGCACTTTAACAGTGTGCAAGAAAATTGTGGAACCTTATTCGTAATACCTCAGTCTCAGACTGTCATTGTCCAGAGATGACCATTCATTCATATCTTCACAGCTTATCCATATCAGGGTCAAAGAGGCTGCTGGAGCCAAAAGTAAAGGAAACACCCTTTACAGGTCACACTGATGGACAAATACACTCAGACTGAAGACAACACACACGATATTTCATTATAAATTGCGACCTCCCTCACGCACGCGGCCGGGTTCGGACAGAAGCAGTAGGCTTAAGATGCCAAACTTCTTAGAGACCAATAAATGTTTGATCAGATTTCACGTCCCGCGGTTTTGATGTTCCTGTTTGGTTTCCCGTCTCCTCAGCTTTGTACTGGTACAACTATGAAAAGGGCAAATCCTGGCTGTGTCAGTACAACAACGTCAGTGAAGCGACCTTCAGCATCACCTTCATCTCGGGAGCAGCGGCCGGTTCTGTGAGTGGTGTTAGAATTTCGTACCCTGTAAAAAAAAAAAATAATAAAAAAAAGATGATAAAATAATGTATGGGTTTTAAATACCCGCTGAAATCAGGGGGGATGTGGACAGGGTCTAACTCAAGGTGCTGTTTTCACTTTGTTCATACAGCATGTCTGTCCCGTTCTCATAAACTCCATATTTAAGGAATAACTTCAGGCATCAACTTCATACAACGACTTGGATTCAGATATATAAATTTATATATAAATAACTATATTAATTATACTATTTATATAATTATTATTCATTCATTCATTCATTATCACCCGCCTTATCCTCTATTAGGGTCTTGGTGGGGTTCCCCATGCCCATCCAGGGGAGAACGTCTCGGGTGCTGGGCAGATAGACAAGTCAATTGGAGAACTCAATTGACTTGATCCATGTTTTTGGACTGCGGGAGGAAACCGGAGAACCCGGAGGAAAACCCACGCGGACACGGGGAGGACATGGAAACTCCACCCAGATGGAGATTCGAACCGGGAATCCCTAGTTGCTGAGAGGCGAGCGTGCTAAACCACTAAGCCACCGTGCCGCCCTATATATATAATTATACTATATAAATTATTTTATACTTTATATAGAGGTTTTTACTATAAACCAGTGTACTGTACTTCTAGGGTATAATACACACTGCAAA
This sequence comes from Corydoras sp. C115, assembly GCA_019802505.1. NCBI lineage: Eukaryota > Metazoa > Chordata > Actinopteri > Siluriformes > Callichthyidae > Corydoras > Corydoras sp. C115. The sequence goes on along the minus strand of JAFMOC010000171.1, from coordinate 78,970 downwards.
TTCTGGGGCAAAGCCTTCCCAAAAATATTGAAAGCTGCAAAAAAAAAAAAAAAAAGAAATGTTGATCAGTGTAGAATGATCAAAATAGTCTAAATAGTGTATGAAAGACTTTGTTTTTATTTGTGTGTCTTCCTGTCAGTTTGCCGCCATCGTCACGCTGCCGTTTGACGTGGTGAAGACCAGAAGACAGGTGGAACTAGGAGAACTAGAGGCAAAGAACTGTATGTACTGTTCTCTAAACCACATATTCTCAAACGTGATTCTGGAACTGTGATTGACGGGAGGGGACGGTAATAACAGTTTTTTCCGTAGTGTCGGCTCCTGCTTCGTCTTCAACCTACACCGTGATGAGACGGATTGTGGGGGAGAGGGGCATTAAAGGGCTGTTTGCAGGTAAAGCTTGTAACTACACAACTATCAAAGTGTAGCTACCATTAAGACTTTTTCCAGACGATTTCGTTATGTTTATTCAACACCACCATTATGGTTTCTAAGCTACGGGTACAAAAGTCTGTAGGACGAATCAGATGTGGCCTCCTACCTGAAGCTTCTTTATGAAACCAATATAGACGAGAGGAGAACATGCAAACCACATAGAAATTACGGGGAATCGACCCCGGGACCTTGTTGCTAGCTGTGCTGTCCGGCTTTTTAATTTCTAAATTAATAAAACACAATCCATATTGAACGCAAGACCTTACCGTAAATGTGCCCACAAGGTACATCAGGATGGAGCCCTCCATCACTCATTGGTTGTAGAGCAGATCAGAAAGCCAATAGTCATACGGAGAACATGCAAATTCCACCGGAAACCCTGAAAAGAGCATCATAAATTAGTGTCATTCTTTACAAGGCACCATTCTTAAAAACAATACAAAAATAATTAGAGGACTTACTGAATGTGCCAGAGATCAGACTTGAAGTTTGGATGTCTGATCGTCTCGCTTCTTCATTTTCAAAGTTGTTTAATGGTTCATGCGTAAATGATTGGATTAATCCTGCTGAAAGGACAACGTGCTGAGCGGATTAATATTAATATTAATATTAATGAGTGATTGGATGCTGAATCTGCGCCGTCTGTCCTTTAGGTTTTATGCCGCGGTTGATCAAAGTGGCTCCAGCATGCGCCATCATGATCAGCAGCTACGAGTTCGGCAAGGCCTTCTTCCGAAAACAGAATCAGGAGAAGAGACCAGCGCTCACTCTCCAAACCAACACCTGATTATTACGCCATACAACACACACACACACACACACACTATTCAACAGCATGATGCATACTACTCTGGTTAGTAGCAGTTAAGTGCTTGTACTGAATAATCAGTAGTATTAGTGAAGGTTCTCACATTTTAGGAAACACTGTTGTTCCAGTTCTCACCCCCCCTCCCCAAAGATAATGTATGTTATAATCATGGTATACGTATGGCTGCGTGTTTAAGACTGTGAAAGATGCCAAATCTTATTTAATTATTACTTTATTTCTTAAATAATCTTATGTAACTTTTCCATTATCTTTTTTTTTAATCTGTGTTATGTTTTTCTTTATAAAAGGCTGTCTGATCCACAAGCTATGTGTTTTAAAACGGAAATAAAAACTTGTCTTTCTGAAATTTATATCCTCCTTTCCTGTGGTTTAAGACTCCAGGATGCAGATGTGACCTTTTGTGTGACATGACATTGTAATATGTGGGATATGAGGCATCTGAGGTTGCAAAAAAAAAAAAAAAAAATGCCTGCCATTCGATTCTAAGACATTTATTGGTAACATTTTACAATCTGTAAGCAAATGTACAGAAACGTATTTAAATGACACTCATTTCATGATAAATAAATGTAAAACTAAAACGGCTGGACCGGAACAGACCGCTGAGTCAAAAGAAAAGACAAACGCAATATTCTCATCAATGTTAACACAGAAAAATGAATAGAGTTTCCCACGGGTTTAAAAAATTAAATTCTTTATCTGTTTCACATCAGATTACATTCTAATCAAGGTCAGTGGATATAATAAAAACAAATACTAAAGTTATGTAGCTAAAGTTAACACTGATATCGTCCTGGTTATCGCCTTTAAAATGTCCACTTAAAACTTAGAGTATGCAATTTCTTTCCAAAATTATATTCTTTTTTCTTTTCCTAATTTAGTTTTTTACCTTTCTTTTTTCAAATAATGGTTTTCCTAAAAGATTCTCTGTATTCTCTTTCCCAAAAGAAAGGCCAGTTAAAGAAAATGGATGGAGGGATTCCCAAAATTGCATATTCTAACTTTAAAAAGTGAAAATTTGTTTTAAAAAAACACTAGAGCATGACTGAAAAAGATTTGTACATGTCCTTCATCTAAAAAGTCTCTTTCTAAAGACCTAATGAAGTTCAAATTCACTAAAATGTATTTGGCTCCAGTTCAGTTAAATGAAATCCAACTCTCATGTCCTAAAACCAGTCAAATAAACTGGAATATGGCTTGCAAGCAGGGCCTTTATTATTCAACGTGACTCAAAATTACAACATAATGTGCTAACGAGGGCTCTTCTGATTAAGCAAAATTAAAAAAAAACTGTTCAGGTTGTAATTTTACATTAGTTGGAATCTGAGATAAAACAACACAAATAGAACAACAAGGAATGAAGCTTTGGATCACACTGGATCTGCTCGTGAAATAAAGACCGTAACTCGAGGTAGATTTCCTTCCCTGTTTTTCTTTGTAACCCATTCTCATTGAAAACCCTCTCCCCTGTTAAAAACACAACAGAACTAGCTGGTTGAAGGTAGCTGTGGTAGTTTGCGATGACCTGTTGAACGACCGGTTGCTTTAACCTGTTCACTGCTGGATTATAAAAAAAAAATAATAATAAAAAAAAAGACAGGTAATCAGCAAAGGTAACTCTGAACGACCTGTTGCTTTATCTGTTCACTGATGGATTATAAAAAAAAAAAAAAATTAATAAATAAAAAAAAAGACAGGTAACCAGCAAAGGTAACTCTGAACGACCTGTTGCTTTATCTGTTCACTGATGGATTATAAAAAAAAAAAAAAATTAATAAATAAAAAAAAAGACAGGTAACCAGCAAAGGTAACTCTGAACGACCTGTTTCTTTAACCTGTTCACTGCTGGATTATATATATAAAAAAAAAAAAAAAAAAAAAAAAGACAGGTAACCTGCAAAGGTAACTCTGAACGACCTGTTGCTTTAACCTGTTCACTGCTGGATTATAAAAAAAAATAATAATAAAAAAGACAGGTAACCAGCAAAGGTATCTCTGAACGACCTGTTGTTTTAACCTGTTCACTGCTGGATTATAAAAAAAAAAAAAAAAAAAAAGAAAAAAATAACTCTGCTGGTACTGATAACTCTGACCCCCAAAAACAAAAAACACAAATAATTAAATTAAAAATGCACGCCAGAAGCCAGCTTGCACCAAGATGTGGATCACAAAGGAATAATGTATAAATCATAAAGAGAACGTTTCTGTTAAACATGTACTAATATTGTTAGAGAACGTTGTATTTAATTGTACAGCTCACATAATGCCAATCTGCTATCTTAAGAGCTTTTCCACATCCCATAGCTGTTAGAATTTCAGCTTCAGGGCGAAACTAAATGAATAAAGGTGGTGGATTTCGGGCTGTGTGGCAGCAGAAAGGTGTATCCTCACAGTCTGGATACGAACCTAGCATTGAACTGTCTCTTATTACGAGCTGCCTTCATCTTCCGTCTCCGAAACTCTAAGAGCCCTAAGAGATTAATAACCATCAACTGTTCATCAATTATCCACTTTAAAATAAAAAAGGATGACCATTTTTACGGCTGAACAAATATGTAACTCGCTTCATGAATATTTAAGAGGGCAGCACAGCGCCGTGGATCTGTCATCAGATTAGAAACCGAGGGCACGGAGGGGAATGCGGATACAGCCGACATGAAACTCGCAGGCGGCGTGATAAATTTAACCAAGAGCGGAGTAAGTAATTAAATATTTACATCACAGCTAATTACAAGGCAGCAGAGAGAAGAGGAATCATCACGGCTACAGAGTTCTCTACACTGAGAAATAATGAATCGTAAAATCCAATTTTTTAAAAATTGAATCCCGTGTTCCGAAGGTTCCCACATTTTATCTTACAGGTGGAAATATATTTGTATGTGGAACATAATTCGAGAAGCAAGATAAGAAGAAGAACCAGAAAAGTTCAGTGATAAATGTTTATATAAAACATGGCTTGCACTTAAAAGCTTTCGGTATAACACTGATTTTTTTTTTTCTATTAATTATTCTGGATAATCTGATTAAACACAGTGTTCGTCAACTTAATGCATCATTTAGAACTGACTCCCAGACTGTATAAAATGTTTGGATTGGATTAAATTGACTGCTGAGTTTGTATAACTCAATATCTAAATTCAGTATCATGGATGAACACAAGCTGCTACTTCACGAGATGTAAACAATAGAAAAAAAATCAGGAAAGGATGTCAAAAATTCAAACAAAGTGTAGGCGCCAAGACACCCAATGACACCCAAAAATTTTTGATGTTAGGAACATAAATGAATGTACTGTGAACCCACGCGGCCTTGTGCTTTACAGCTGAGCTGCAGTTGTTCCGACTGTACCCTGCTCACAGTTTTCAGGGTGTTTTCTTGGGCAGAAATGCATTATTTTTTACATTTTTTTTAAAAAAAGGTAGGCACCCTAATTAGGCTGCTAAAGTGAAAATTGCAACATCCAGTGTTTCTACATCCAGTGTTTAACAAACGAGCCTGAAGGAGTGTATGCTTACACACATGCACCCGTTTATGATGGGTATGGCTCATTAAGAGGAGGATTCTGGATTCCTTCGACCATGCTGTGTGTGCAGTGTGTGTGTGTGTGTGTGTGTGTGTGTGTGTGGTTGTTTTAGGTGGGGGTCAGTCCTGGGCTGGTCAAATCTGTGGTCGGACTTGCCAGACACTCACTGGACTTCAGGCTGGCCAGAGATTTGTAGCTAGCCACTGAAGTCAGAGACCCACAAAGGCCTCTCAACGAAGGTGTGTCTTCTTTACCTACACACACACACACACACACACACACACACACACACACACACACACACACACACACACACACACACAGATATAAAACTCTCATTTTTAAAAAGTCTGATAAGCATCCTTCTTCCTCACGTCTTGGAGGAAATGAATTCAGTTATCCGCTGATTGATCAGTAATTTGTAACTTGTAGCAGAGAAACACAGAGATAAGATCTTTAGATAAAGTGTGTAATTAAGTGTGTAATTAAAACCGGAGTGTTATCCAGACAGTGTGTACACAGAGAGACTAATTAGAAGGATAATCTGGTATTCATTCATTCATTCATTCATTATCTCCCGCTTTATCCTCTATTAGGGTCGTGGGGGGGGGGTTCCCCATGCCCATCCAGGGGAGAACGCCTCGGGTGCTGGGCAGATACACCCAGGACAGGGTGCCAATCTATCACTGGACACACACTCACTCACACAGACACACTCTATATGGGGCAATTTGGAGAATTCAATTGACTTGATCCACGTTTTTGGACTGTGGGAGGAAACCGGAGAACCCGGAGGAAACCCACGCGGACACGGGGAGAACATGGAAACTCCACCCAGATGGGGATTCGAACCGGGAACCCCTAGCGCTGAGAGGCGAACGTGCTAAACCACTAAGCCACCGTGCCGCCCTATAATCTGGTATATGATCCAAAAAATATTACAAGATATTAGGGGTGAGCTGCAATATTCGCTGATTCGACGATTCGATTCGGAGAACCGTAGTCGACTATGAACCTCATAGTCGAATGTACCATTTTGACCACATGGGGGCGCCCATGGCTGCTGCTAAGCATTAGTTTTTACATGAAATGTCTTTGTTTTCGTTATATACATAGTAGGGGTGTATTCAACTACAGATTTTCATAGTCGAATCTGATTCGTCAGATTTTCCCTATAGTCGACTGATAGTCGAATCAGTTAGAATTTCACCACAAGATGGCGCTATAAGCATAGTTTTTAAAAAAGAGAAATTATGATTTTATTTGACAAAAGGCTATATATATAACGAAAACAAAGACATTTCATGTAAAAACTAATGCTTAGCAGCAGCCATGGGCGCCCCCATGTGGTCAAAATGGTACATTCGACTATGAGGTTCATAGTCGACTACGGTTCTCCGAATCGAATCGTCGAATCAGCGAATATTGCAGCTCACCCCTAATACATAGCCTTTTGCCAATTAAAATCATCCTAATTTCTAGAAAAAAAAAAGAAAAAAAAAGTTTTTCTTTTGTTAGAAAAACAAGTAAAATATATTTAAAAAAAAATCTTTTTTAAAAACTACGCTTATAGCGCCATCTTGTGGTGAAATTTTAACTGATTCGACAATCAGTCGACTATAGGGAAAATCTGGCGAATCAGATTCGACTACGAAAATCTTTAGTTGAAGACACCCCTACAAG